>JAHBCN010014501.1:0-22624 GCA_019359885.1 Listronotus oregonensis
TGCCAACGCATAAAACCAGACTTTAAGATTTCGCGTACTGTCCCAGGATAAAAACAGTCCATCTATAAAATTCAATGAACCCGCAAATGCCAGGTCGATGGGCCCCACCGGGGGGTAAATAAATCACGGGGTTTTTTTTTTTTACAAAATTTATGCTCTTATTACTGGGCGAATTATTTTTGTCTCTTAATGGCATTTTGACTTTACCTGAGGATAAGTCCATTTTTTTAAGTTTTGGGGGGAAAAAGATCTAGTCCCCCCGAGGGAAAAAAGGGGATGCCGAAGCCCCCCCAGATTGGGAGAAGCCCTCCCCCGGGGCGTTTAAGCGTTGTGGGTTACCCCCCGCGTCGCGTGGTGGGGAAAAAACTTTTTTAAGGGAGACACTTCGGCATCACTCGGCCCTTTCGGTGCCCCATCACTTTGCCGCCGCTGGGGGAACATTTGTCCCACAACTGGCTGCAATGGTTTTATTCCCTTTCTTTTTTAAACGTTCCTTGGATATACCCTTTAAATTTGGTTTGTATACCATTAAGAGCTTGTTTACAGGGGGTTTAAATGAGCACTTTGAGAATATCGTAGATATCGTATTTTTTGTATTTATATTATAAATTTTTAGAGACCTTAATTATAGTAATTGATGAGGGTAACAATGTTTAAAAAATTTTTATTAAATTTTTTATGAAGAATCCTGTTTTTTTTTTTCCCTATATATTTTAAAGTCCAAAAGGAAATAGTAGCCAAGAACAAAAAATTTTTTATTTTAAAAAAAAGGGCTGGGGGCATATTGGCCAACGGTGGCTTTGGGGATAACTGTCGAAATTTTTTTTTGCTTTAAATTTTTAAATTTTTTTTGCATTTTGCAAACCCATTATATTTTTAAAGAAATGTTAGGCGGAATTTAGTTTAACACTATAATAACCCGGAAAATACAGATCATTGGCCCGGAAGCAAAAGACAGAAATCAAGAAAATTTTTCTGAGTTGAAAAAATATGCATAAACTTTTTTTAAAAAAAAAAAATTTCCCTTTAAAAAAGGTTTAAATTTTTACCAAACAGATCAAATCTGTTACAGTTACATACGCCTTCTAACAAGGGGGTTGTTTGGATTGATGACAAATCACTTAAATTAATTAAGTTTTATTTAAAAGTCCTGTGACCGTCTAATTCACAATTTGTAATTTATTTTATCTTATATTATTTGCCTTATTTTTTTAATTTAAAACATTTTTCTAAAAGGGGCCCTTTTTTTTTCCTTTTAGTTTTTACTTTCCTAACAAAGCCTATTGACCAAGTTGGTGAGAAAATATATGTGGTGTGCTTCAGTATCTGAACTTTTCATAATTTTTGAAAGAGTGATAGGGAAAAAAAAAAACCTGGTAGGATTGTTTTGGGGGTTAAAGGGATGATATTTAGAGCAATATAACCTAAGCAACACATCTAGTGGGAGACACCGCTCATTTCTCCCAACTGCAGATCAAAGAAATACGCTGGGCTTGAAGCTTGATCCCGAATATTCAGAGGTTGCTGGACATACCCTTAAAAGAAGTCGACTATTACATAAATCAGGCCCTCTTGAGCTGTGGATGTTTCAGAGAATATCTATATAAGCGAAGAATAGGCGGAATCTAGCAAATGTGCAGTTGATAAATTGGGTGCCCTAACGATTTTAAAAAGACAGAAAAAAACTGTGGGTCAACTGGTTTAGAAAATTTAGCCGACCTGTAATAAAAATTTAAGAATTTTTTTTTAATGATTAAAAATAGATCGGGGTTGGGGCTAACTAAGTGCTTTTAGGAACTTAATAGAATTTTTAAATAATTCTCTAAACTAATTAAAAATTACATTTCTTCGAGATTTCAACCGGTACAACTTTTGATTATGGTGAATGCGCAAGATTTTTTTTTTGTGTTGACCCGAAATATGTATTTTTTAACTAACCAGAACTAACCATGACTCGACCAGAACTGGGGGGCTTTTTAAATTTGTCCTAATTATCACTACACCAAAGAAATCTTTAAAAAAAGATTGGTCGTAATGTGTATCGAACCCAACAAAATATGACAATATAATAATCTCAAACATCTTGACCAGGATCGACAGAGAAATATTTGAAAATTTATAAAGTTCCTAAAAGCAATCAATTAATTAATTTTACATTTTAATCATTAAAAAAAAAATTTTGAATAATGGTCTGCTAAATTCTCAAAACCTGACAGACCCACAGTTTTTTTTTTCAGTATTTTAAAATTGTCAGTGCACCTAAGTTATCAATTGCGCACCTAAATAGCATCTAAAAAGGCCCTAAATTTTGATCTAAATTTTGTTGCATTTTTCTTTAATTTGGCCAGCCAAGTTAATATACGTTGTGTATAATGCGATGGAATCGATGATGTCGAACATACACAGTTTGTGTGACTTCGGTGGGAAGGCATTGGAATACCAAAATGCAACTGGGGGACCGCTTGTCACAGAGCCATGGGGAGCCAAGTGGTTGAAGAAGATGGTTGGAATCACGCCTATTCGGTTATATTACGTGATAAGAGTTAAAGAAAGGGAAAATTGCAATTAGTATGGACGGTCCTTACACTGAAGTAGTGCGTGAGGGGATACCGATTTAAAGAGCGAGACCTCAGGCAAGTTTTAGTCGGTAAGAATCCGACTCTACTCTTAGGCTCCACGGTATCTTATACAGAATCTTCTTTCCTACCAATAAAAAAAAATAAATAAAGCAATAAGGCTTCCTGCTAGAAGCATTTATACAACTGTTAGAAAGAATCTCGTCTGCTAAAATTACTTGACATGAAATATTTCCTTTTATTAATTTTTTAATTTTATATATTACAACCATATAATACCACAAGATAACACATATTTTGTATTTTTTATTTCCGACGTAAATATTTTTTTACCTAATAGTAAACTTATTTACTTAAAAGTAAATAATTATATGCAAATAGCTTTCGACTTCGTGAGAAGATCTTTTGTCTATTAATTAATAATAGTTAAGTTTTTTCTAAAACTAAATATATTAATACAAGAGATTATTAACACAATGACTAATACAAGGACTAATAGAATAACAACACTTCTAAGAAAATTTTTAAACATAATGTAACAATTGACAAACCAGTTCCTAATTTATTTAGCACTCTTAAGTGGTAAAATTTTATGAGGTTGATTGGTTTGTTTTTCAATCAAATTTTTACAATCTCCTGTAGTTACTTTCATCAGATTTTTATATTAATAGATTGCTTTGTATTTTTAGAATAAATAACATTTTTAATAAAACTTATTATATATACTGAGGGAAAAAAAAAAGGTAACACACACCTAGAATCTACCGTATTTACGTAGATCGCTAGACAAGTTTTGTCGGACGCATGATCAAAGCAAGAAGAGACTTGTTTGAGGGTACTATGATAAACTTTAGTTCATATGATTACTAACAGTTGCCGTTTGATCCGCGTATTGTGTTTTCATAATTTATAAAAAAATAAATAAATCACTGTGATGGCTGAGTTGACGCGACGTGATGTTCGTGTTATTATGTTGTACAATTTTCGTCGTGGTCTTACAAAGCAACAATGCTTTGAAGAAATGAATGCTTTGTAGGACAATACTTGTCCATTTTTAAGAACTGTAGAAAGGTGGTATTTACAATTCCAAAGGGTAAATTTTAACTTAGAGGACGAGCAAAGATCTGGTAGGCCGATTGAAGTGACGACTGATAAAAATATTCTAACCATAAAAAATCTTATTGTGGAAGACCGACGAATAACATACAGTCAAATAGAGAATTTAATGAAGATAAGTGCACCGACTATTTATCACATTCTGCATAACGAATTAAAAGTTTTCTAACTTTGTTCACTGTGGATACCACATTTGAGGACCAATACTCTACGGGAGCAGAGAGTAAAGTGGTGCAAACAAATGCTCAAAAAATTTGATGACGGTGACTCTAATGATACCAATTCAATCATCACAGGTAACGAAACCTATATTTATTATTACAATGTCCTAACTGAATCCCAAAATGTGGATATTTAAAGATGAAGACCACCGACATTGGTGAAACAAGCTCGTTTTGTAAAGAAACTAATGGTAGCAGTTTTTTTAGTAAGGATTTTGGCGGTTGTTCCTTTAGAGACACAGAAGACTGTCACAGCATCATGGTACACAAATAAAGCAGTTTTTTTTAGTAAGAGAGGGATTTTGGCGGTTGTTCCTTTTGAGACAGAAGACTGTCACAGCATCATAGTACACAAATGAATGTCTCCCAAAAGATTTCAAAGCCTTAAAAATGAGCGACCAAACTCGAGACTCGATATCTGGTTTTTTCACCATGATAATGCTCCAGCTCATTGAGCCGGTCTTACGACTACCTTTCTTGGGGAATCTAAAATAAAATTACTTAGTCATCCTTCCTATAGTCCGGACTTGGCTCCATGTGATTTTTTTTATTCCACTATGTAAAGAAACAATTAAAAGGGCGAAATTTTTCGTGCAACTCAGAGCTATTGGGAGCGTTTGACGATGTTTGCGCTAATGTTTCACAGTTATTTTGGAAAAAGACTTTTGCTACTTGGTTCGAGCGTATAAAGTTTTGCATAGCGGCCGAGATAGCGGCTGATGATTACTTCGAAAAAAAAAATTAAATATTCTGTAAGTACGACAAAACTTATCTACCGACCTACGTATTATCGGTCTAGTAAAAAATAATTAGGATTCCAGCCCCTTCAAAATAACACCTAGAATCTACCGTATTTACGTAGGTCGCTAGACAAGTTCTGTCGTACGCATGATCAAAGCAAGAAGAGACTTGTTTGAGGGTACTATGATAAACTTTAGTTCATATGATTACTAACAGTTGCGTTTGATCCGCGTATTGTGTTTTCATAATTAAAAAAAAATAAAAATAAATCACTGTGATGGCTGAGTAGAACGCGACGTATGTTCGTGTTATTATGTGTACAATTTTCGTCGGGTCTTACAAAGCAACAATGCTTTGAAGAAATGAATGCTTTGTAGGACAATACTTGTCCATTTTTAAGAACTGAGAAAGGTGGTATTACAATTTCCCAAAAGGGGAAATTTTAACTTAGAGGACGAGCAAAGATCTGGTACGATTGAAGTGACGACTGATAAAAATATTCTAACCATAAAAATCTTATTGTGGAAGACCGACAATAACTACAGTCAAATAGAGAATTAATGAAGATAAGTGCACCGACTATTTATCACATTCTGCATAAGAATTAAAGTTTTCTAACTTTGTTCACTATGGATAAACATTTGAGGACCAATACTCTACGGGAGCAGAAGTAAAGTGGTGCAAACAAATGCTCAAAAATTTGATGACGGGGACTCTAATGATATCAATTCAATCATCACAGGTAACGAAACCTATATTTATTATTACAATGTCCTAACTGAATCCCAAAATGTGGATATTTAAAGATGAAGAACCACCGACATTGGTGAAACAAGCTCCCTTTTGTAAAGAAACTAATGGTAGCAGTTTTTTAGTAAGGATTTTGGCGGGTTTTTCCTTTAGAGACACAGAAGACTGTCACAGCATCATGGTACACAATAAGCAGTTTTTTTTAGTAAGAGAGGGATTTTGGCGGTTGTTCCTTTGAGACACAGAGGACTGTCACAGCATCATAGTAACAAATGAATGTCTCCCAAAAGATTTCAAAGCCTTAAAATGAGCGACCAAACTCGAGACCGATATCTGGTTTTTTTACCATGATAATGCTCCAGCTCATTGAGCCGGTCTTACGACTACCTTCTTGGGGGAAACCCAAAATAAAATTACTTAGTCATCCTTCCTATAGTCCGGACTTGGCTCCATGTGATTTTTTTTATTCCACTATGTAAAGAAACAATTAAAAGGGCGAAATTTTTCGTGCAACTCAGAGCTATTGGGAGCGTTTGACGATGTTTGCGCTAATGTTTCACAGTTATTTTGGAAAAAGACTTTTGCTACTTGGTTCGAGCGTATAAAGTTTTGCATAGAGGCCGAGATAGCGGCTGATGATTACTTCGAAAAAAAAAATTAAATATTCTGTAAGTACGACAAAACTTATCTACCGACCTACGTATTATCGGTCTAGTAAAAAATAATTAGGATTCCAGCCTTATTTGCGTATCTTTTAGACTGTCCCTTTAAAATAAAATTTTACCAATTTTTGCTCATGTAAAGCGGCCCACAGACGGTCAATACTATTGTGCAAACTATTGCACAATAATATTGCCAGCTGTTTACAAACAGTGTAATATATTTGCACAATAAGTAGTTACACTTTGAACTTTCCATAGTCATGGTTTTTGGTATAAAAAAACAAGCGACTATTGTCATTGTTTTGGTTCAGTTTTAAAAAATAACACAAAGAAGAAAAAGCCTAAAAGTAAATGGATGATAGAATAGCCTAAAAAACACTATACTCATAAAAATCTATTAGGTGACATAAAAGTGAGTAAATCCAAAGATTTTCGAAACTTTCTACGAATGAATGCTGCAACGTTTGGCCAATTGTTAAAAATAGTCACACCACAAATAGAAAAAAAGGATACTACCATAAAAGACACTTGTTGCGTGACCTGTCCGTTAAAAACACAAACTGAAATATTGCGCAATATTACCTACAAACAATACAATTTATTTACTACTGTACAATGAAAATCAAACTCTTTTTGATTGACACAATATAGTGTGCAAATTTTCAATATAAACCATAAACGGTCAATATTATTGTACAGGGTTGGCATTTTATTAGGCTCCTACACATTTTCTCAGAAACTGCAGACTTTTGAAAAATAAAGATGGGATAAAAGTTTCTTGGAATAATTTATAGGTACTTTTAATTAATTTTACTTTCACATATACAGGGTGTTCATTGTGTTGGCCGCCGATGTTCACTTTCTTATTTTAAATGGGACACCCCATTTATTGTTACATATTTAAAAAGCCCTTCCAAAGATAAGTTCAACGATATGTAACAGAATGGGTCTGCGTCGCAACGTTTCGGATTTATTGAAGTTTTTCTTTAATTTTTTATCTATTTTTAACTTAATACAAATACGGTAAATATTCATTTTTTTTATAAATTTGTTTACGTAAAAAGAATAACAGAAGATTATTTTATCTATATTAGCAGGTAAATTTTTTTAAGTTTTAAAAATGTTACAGTGTTGCCATGTTTTTTAAATGCAACCCCCTGTATATAATACCAAATATATATAAAGAATTAAAAGACCTTTTCAACGATGTATAACAACATGGGTTTGCAAGTCACCGTTTCGAACTTATGGATGATTGTCTTCAGGAAAAGAATTTTTCTTTTTTTCCAAACATACTACACCTTGTATACTTTATATTATAAATTAATATACGGGATTTGGTTAACTCATCTTAAACCAAATTTATTGTATTGATTCATAATATTATGTATACAGGGTGTAGTCGAGGGTGTAGTGTGGTTGGAAAAAGAAAAATATTATTTTTTCTGAAGACAATCATCCATAAGTTCGAAACGGTGACTCGCAGACCCATGTTATTATACATCGTTAAAAAGGTTTTTTAATTCTTTATATAGACGTGTTATTATATACAGCGGCTTGCATTTAAAAAATTCAAGAAATTTTACAATGGACAAAACATGGCAACAATTATTTATTTTTAAAACTTAAAAAAATTTGCTTGCAAACGTAGATAAAATAAGCTTCTGCATTTTTTTACGTGAACAAATTAAAAAAAAAAGAATTCTTACCGTCTCTTTATTAATTTAAAGATAGGTCAAAAATGAAAGAAAAACGTCAATAAATCCGAAACGTTGCGACACAGACCCATACTGTTATATATCGTTGAATTCGTCTTTGAAGGCGCTATCCAAATATATAATAATATATAGGGTGTCCCATTTAAAATAAGAAAGTGAACACCGATGGCCAACACAATGAACACTCTGTATATGTGAAAGTGGAATTAATTAAAAGCATAAATTAATCCAAGAAACTTTTGCCCAAACTTTTTTTCTCAAGAGTCTGCAGTTTCTGAGAAAATGTATAGGGCCCTAATAAAATGCCCACCATGTACAATATGAAATATTGACCGTCTGTGGGTCGCTTAAAGTTAAACATTTATAGTTTCTTTCACAGTGCTTTATTTTAACGGGCAATATGCATCAAGTGCGTTAGTAAGCTATTCGTTAGCTCAGTAATATTGAGAGGGGGTGAATTGTGGGCTTACGTGAGGAAGGTGAGATGTGAGAATCCGGAAGAAGAACAAACCAATCTTTATAAACCATTTTAATATGTAAGCTAGGAGCACCGAGCATCGTGGGAGGACAACAGAGCGTCAAGATCGCCGACTAAGACTTTTGGCTCTTAGATATCGCCAAGAGGACCCCTTTAATTCGATCGACCGACTGCTAATCAGTGATTTCAAGAGCAGGGTAGGGTGAATGATATTCTAATAAGTCCAATCACTCAAGCGCACGTCGCAAACTTCTCTCCTGCTCTCTCCCAGCCAGATAGCTGGCTCAGCCGGTAGTAGTATATTCCAAGTGCTTTTGCTGATTTGCATCGCAACCACGGGGGCAGTTCTTGCGTGGTATTTGCTTATTACGTATTATTTTTTTAAAGTGGCGATAACTGATGTATTAGTTCGAGTAATTGTGTTTTAATTTTTCGATGCCATAAGGATAAATTATATCAATAGGCGTGTTATTAAATTCATCGATGAATCGTGCGCACTAATCGCTGTTTCATCAAGCCGTTGTTAAATTAATTGAGCTAAAGCGCTAAAGAAAGATGGCCGTTGTTTTAGTAGTATATGAACAAGGATAAAACTAGCGGTAATCTAGTGTGACGTCACGATCGATTTCAGCGCTAAACCATCTGATGAATTTAACAACACGCCTAATTATTTTATTTTACATATATTTCCCATGAACGTTACCTCGTATAAAAATAATCATACAAGCGTCAAACTATTTATATTGGCAACCCAAGTAAATTGCAGGCGACGTACGTCGTTGTAACCGGAGGGCAATGTCATCAAATTTGAAATTTAAAACAGTGTCTAGACTTATTAAAATATTTTTCTACGATGGTCCAGGTAGTAGGTAAAAAAATATATCACAAGAAGATAGAATCCATTTCATACAAGATAAGTAGCCGGGCGTGAGATACCTTAACATAATTATTTATTAGCTATTTTTTGCTATACATGTAGCATACAATTAATAAAATGTATTGTACATAACTCGGTACTCGACTCGGTATATAATAAAGTGCTTAAACTTTTTTTTGTCACTCAGTATTATGCAATAATAAAATAATTTTGTCGACATTAAAATTAACGTTTGTTATAAATGCTAGATTTTGATACCGTACATTTTAATGTAAATAATTTACACTGGGTATCCTAATTGGATACTAAAAGTTTCGGTTATTACGAGGGTTATTACTATTAGTTTGTTTTTAGTCGTCAGCAGTATACAATTATTATTAAAATGACCCCATAATAGCTAGGAGCCGCGGTCGGTACAATGACTGTAAGACAACTTGGATGGCGCCTGCTTAAACCCAATTCTCAAAGATTTTTAATGATTTTAAAAAAGATATATTTTTTTCGCATTAACACAAAATTCTAATTACAATCACAATTAAAGGTAAATGAATTTTGTCGCGGCTGTTTAATAAAAATAGGTCAATGACGTACTTCGAAATTCAGTTTGACTCGAAAAATAATTTTCATTTGGCCGGAATCATTATTATTGATAAGAAAGGTCTTAAACTTAATTAAAAAAGCATTCTTTAAAAAGTTTTTCTTAATTAATAACATAAGTTTTTTACACATTAAGACTTAGTATTTATTTCTCGATTTATTTAGTCAAAAATAAAAATGTTGCATTAAGTAAGCTTGCTAAAAATTATGATTAATTAAGTAAAGAAAATCAGAAATAACAAAAAGTTTTTCGAAAGTTTTATTTTTATTATAAAAAAATACAAGAAACTGTCCAAATTTTAAAAAAATGTTTAGTAACGTACATAAGTTATTGTTTTTTTATGTCATTATAAAAAATAATGATAAAAGTTCTATAGTTTTTGGCGGGTATTCTTTATTTTTGATATATTAAAATCGAGATTAAAATTAATATAAGGTGCTTTATGACGAAACACTTTAAAAATGCTTGGCTATTTTGGTGAATTTTAGTAATTTTCAAGGTACCAACCTTAAAATAATTTAACAGTATACAAATAACTTTACCTAAAGGCCGTTAAGCATTAATTAAAATATTTTTTTGAATAACAATCAAATAATTAATTTGTGCATTAATTTTTGAAATAATTAAACAAGTTAATTGCTAAAAAATCTAATAGTAAATTTAAATTAAAAAAACAAATGGATACAATATGTATATTACACTATATTTATAAGGGGTAAAAGTGGCGATTTCTTTTTAGGTAAAGGTTGGTATTGATGATTGATTGATTGATGGTATGCTTAAAAAAATGTCGAGTGAGTGGGTATTCACATTACCAAACAAAATTCCAGAAGGTGGACGCGTGGTTGACATCGAGAGGCCTTGCCCGCATATTTTTTACACATACTGCGCAGCGTTTAAGAAAATGCTGCGAATCATTGCGAGACACCGCAACGCATTGCGAGACACTGCAATGCATTTCAAGGCTCTGCAACGCACTGCGAGAGACTGCAACACATTGCGAAAAATTGCGAGGCCCTGCAGCATTAAAGAATGGTTAGACACTGCGTAGTATTGGGGGACATTGCAAAGTACTGCAAGGCAGCGCGAGACACTCTACAGTACCCCTAATAAATTTTTACATGTATTGCAGACAGTGAGAGACCCCTCGGTAGACACAAAGGGGGTAGAGGATAGGGGTAAAAATTTGGGTGTAAGTCCGACATTGGTGATATGGCATTTCTCCATTGCATTTAATGAACACATTGCAATAGAGAAATGCCATATTACCGATGACGGCCTTTTACCCAAATTTTTGCCCCTGTCCGCCACCTTCTTTGTATCCATGTCCGCCTTTAAGGTTTTGTTGGGTTATATAATCTAGCATATTTTCAAGCATATTATTAATAATGGATTTTACTTTTAGAAAAAAATTAACTTTACCCTTATAACTACCCACTGAATCCACTAGGGTGTCTACCCGCGAGGGATTGTATATATTGACATAAAATTAAAAAATTACAGCAATGGATTACCGATAACGGCTCTATCTCGGCTGTCTTTCCTACTACTGAGACATCAGCCAATGTTTAATCTGAGGTTTAATCCTTGTCTCGTCCAAATGATGTTAGGCATATGGTAATTCTGTAAACTTTGGCAAAAGTGAAATACCCCTTGAGAAAAAAAACAACAGGGCTAATCGAGGGGCTAGCACGTGATTAGTCGAGTGACAATGTCGAAATCACTGTCACACTGAAGTCTACGTTTTTAAGTCAGTTTTGTTGTGAAGTAACTATTAACAAAAGTAATCCACTTTTTCCAAGTTTGTTTTATGTTTACAAGACTCTTAATTATCCGTCAGGTAAATATTTTTTAAAAAGACACATAATTAATTTTGAACTATAAGTTACAACTCAAATATGTCGTTAATATCTATACGTATATTATATATATTATTCAGGCCAAATTGGGATTTACCACACATATTTTAATTGGCAAAAAACTCAGATGGAGTGCTTATGATTTGCAGACGGACATATCGCTTTAAGGCCGGTTTATCAATGGGGTGGATTAAACTGACCGTAGTTAAGAGATTTTAACCAATCCGGTACTATCAGAGAGTCAAATGATCGGTGGAAACGTCGTAACCCGTTGTCAAATTTTTTAACCCTGCATTGATAAATCAGCTCTTAACCGTGATGACAATAAACAAGTGTTTTAGGGTTTTTTCCAATTTTTGGACATTTTTAAAAATCTGTGGAAAATTTTCGGTCTTGCAATAAAACTGACACCATTAAATATTCCTGTCTTCTTTTTTTTCCTTTAACCTCGAGTGTCGGGAGCTGAGAACGTGACCTTTTGGGATCAACTACTTAAACCGATTGTAAAGTGATTTAGACGCACAAGGGACAGCCAAAAGATTTGGAAATATTCGGCCTAGAATTTACTTACGTATCGTAAACTGAAGACGTAGAATGATTTTTACCATCTGCAGTTTACACTCTAGGTGATGCACATAAATAAATTATTCTCGGAATTATTTGGGCAAGTGATGCAAAATATTATTTAAAGGTGTCTAAAAAGTGATATTAACAATGGAAAACAACATACTTATGTAGTTCCGAAGGGATATAGATGAACCTTAGGAGTTTTAAAAAGGGTAGCCACGAAACGCTACTTTCTTATTTTTAGAAATGGAGTGGCTGTTAGTAAAATAAGAATTTAAATTGAATTATTAAAAATTTTAATTGATTGTTCCAAAAAGAATAAATTTTAAGCAACAGTAATTTCTTAATATAATAAAGTAGAAAATAGGATGTTACTAAGATATGTACTATTTCATTTATATAATTTATTTGTTAATTATCATTATTTTATAACTATGTTTTATTTAATAAAAAAAGCAAGTGTTAATTAACAATATATTTTAGTGTATAATACTTTTAATTATTAAAGAATGGGTGGTGTCGACGCTGAGTCGACAGTGCGCGGCGCTCGCACATAAACACATTTATATTATTTAAAATAATTGCGAGCAGTGTATTTTTTTTTCGGAATATTTAACTTTAATAAATAGCAAATCTAACAATTTTTTTCAATATTTGAGGAAGAAGTCATTAAATTCGCATTTGTTTATTTAAATGTTAATAAAAATATGGTAATAAATAAATAATTTCCAGAGTTTTACTGATCTTAAATTGATTTTTTATTTAAATAAAAAAAATATGTAATAAATAAATACTTTCTAATGTTTTCTGTTTTGAAAATATGAATATTAAAAAACAAATCCTAAAAATTTCTTTGAATTACCTTTAATGGTTTTTTTGTTATTGATTTACTAATTAAAATTTTTATTGAAAAAAAATTGTTATTAAAATAAAAATTTTGAAAAACAGTTTTGGGATTTAATTGTTGATGATGGCTTCTCCCTTTTAGAAAGCCGGATCGTTTAGCTATCCCTTGTGCGTTCTCAGAAAACATATATGCTACCGGGTCCCCTGGGACATTTCTTTTTTATTTACTCGAATTGTGGTAATTTTATCTAAAATTTATAAAACAAGAATTACGTCTTTATTGTTAAAAATAGTAGTCTTACGCCAGACCCAAAGATATACTCGTATACATACATGGCAGACGTAAGTAACAAGGCCTAGCATGACTAGATATACAGGGTGATTCATGAGGAAATGTCAATACTTCAGGTACGTATTCAGGGTCCAAAAATAAACATAAAAATCTTTACAAATATGGCTCCGCAAGGTCTTCGTTTCCGAAATACAGGGTGTTAAAGTTTTTTTTAATTTTCGGAAATTATAAAACCTTGCTTATGTTTTGTTGAACATAATTAAAGAACAATAATTTTATTAAAAATTAAAATACATATTGTTTAATTATACATTTTGTTTTTTTTTTTAATTTTGCTATAATAAAATCAGATGCGTCGTAATTTTTTTAAATCCAAATATCTCGAAAACGGTTGGTCATATCAAGTTTTAACAAGTATACCTTTATGACGTAAAAATGACGAAACAATAATTTAATTTACTTAAAAATGTAATACAGCGCCGTACCAAAAATTTGTGATTGTTCAAAATACTAAAAAGACGTAAGTATAGGTGGCACTCCCTACAAGTAAGAGGCGTACTAAGATTACCAATGTTTACTTTAATATTAACGTTATTATAGATTTGATTTAAAAAATAGGAAAATTAACTAAAAACTTTAACACCCTGTATATCGGAAATGAAGGTCTTGCGGACCCATATTTGTATAGACTTTTATGTTTATTTTTGGACCCTGACTAAGTACCTGAAGTATTGACATTTCCTCATGAATCACCCTGTAGATGCCTATAAAACGTGTCCTATATATGTGTGTACACATGGCGGAGAATTAAAATTGCCCATGTATACATGGCACTTTAAACCAGCTGAGCAAGAATAGTTAAATTTGAAACATGGTTATGAAAAAAAAAAGTTTAAAAATGCAGAAGAGGGTAATAATATGGCATCAGAGAGTCCCATGTTGCTTTGTAAACCTCAAAAATGATACAAAACAAATAAGTACGTAAAAAAATGCATATTATGGTAAATACAAACATGCTAACTGTTTGTTTATCCAAAAAAATAAAAAGGTTACCTCCGAAAAATATATCGTCGGTATATTATAATCGTTTAAATTTTAATATTTAAGTTTATATCTAACTTAAAGTATTGTAAATTATATTCAAAATCGATTTTAGCATACATTTTTGGATAGTATAAGCCTTTTTGGCATTTAAGCCTATAACCGAGCATATAACAATAATTAAGACAATAAACTTTTGATCTCTTTAAAACCGCTGATAATGATAAATTCCCAAATGATGTGATCAACCAAACAATATACTATTAATTTGTTTTTAATTTATTTAACCTCGTTCTAAATCTAATCATTATTTTAACAAAATAAAAATTAGCAAACGAGCTTTTTGGAGTATTTTTATGGCAGTTTTAAAACCCAAAAAAAAAACAACTAAGGTAAAATGGGTGATTACCGGCTCATGCAAAATCGTAACGTAATTCCGGCGTAGATAGATACATCAACTTTAGGCATAATTTATTTATATTTGCCGTACAAAATTCGACCAATGGAGTCAAGTCTGTGATAAAACTATTTTCAACCAATCAAAATATGCATAAAGAGTAGGCTGTTGGCACGCGTCAAAGCAGAAGCCAGTCTTAAAGAGTCGAATGTTGCAGTTCTTTCGTAATTTCCTCTTGTTTTGATTAGTAATTTGACTTTATGTATTAAGGATGTATGACCGATATTTAGTAAAAACGAAAATGTTTAAATATATTTTCGATTTTACCTGTTTAACAAAGGTTTACTAAAAACATTTCTATCATTTTGACTAAAATTACAAAAATAAAATAGGCCGGTAATAGGTTAATATTTTAGGACTCAATCTAATTCCGGCTTATTGAGTCGGAATTGCAAATAATAACAACTATTTTAATTATCTTTTTTTACTATGTGTAATAATCGAGGTAATAATAAGCCAAACACTTTGTGTTTGTGTTAAGGTAGAATGTACATCAAAAAATTTAAAAATCTATTACCGGCTCATGTTTTTTTTTATAAAAGGGGTAAAATATGTCTTCTGTTTGACATACATAAAGACATGTAATTACAAAAACCTATACCATTGTAAGTACGTTTGTGAGCCAAGAATTTATAAAAATTAGATAATTTTTTAACATTAACACTTTGGCTTATAGAAAAGGGTTTACGAAAACATATTTTTAATCTTTTTTTAAAAAAAGGAGCAAAAAAATTAGAGTGATTAACAAAAATAAAATAGGCCGGTAATACAATAATATTTTTCATCTTTATGTAATTTCGGCTTATTAAGCCCGACTTACGGTAAATTTCAGATTTCATTTAAATTTAACTGTTTTTTTTTAACATAAAATACAAAAAATAATAATAGTGGTTTACATATTAACTGTTAAGGGTGGGCGGTAATATATTTTCCAATCACATATAAATTTACGATTTATCATACATTTATTATCATCTTTGATCAAAACAAACCTGGTTTAGAAGCCTATAAAAAAGTAAATAATATTGAACAGAATGTAGAAAAAAAAACCTATTTACTTTTTTTGCAAAAAAAATAGAAACTGATGTTACAAAGTCCCTTGATTGCTTAAAAACGCCTTCAGATTAAACAAAACAGAAAATAAAGCAGATACGAGAGGAGATATAAATATATCTGATTATGTAGTAACATCTTCAAAATTTTTAACGCCATTTACTTAAAAACGTTTTTTTTGCCAAATTAGCAAAATTTATCTAAAAAAGAGTAACAAAAAAATAACACCAACCGTCGCAATATCAGACGAATTTATTGAGTATCAACGAAAAATCGAATTCAAAAAAGAGGAAGAAGAACAAAAAAAAACGAGAAAATCTAAAAAAAGAAAAGAGGCTCCTGAAAATAGTAAAAATAACAATAAAAAAAATAAAAAACTTAAATAAAACAGTTCCGCGGAATGTTTAGAAACGGAGACAAAGAGTAAGAGTGTTTTTAAAGGGATTGACCGAAAATAAAACAATTAAAAAAAAAAAGAAATGGAAAAAACAAATTAAAATATTAGTCTTGAAATAACAAAAAATTCAACAAGTATTTTTTTAAAAGCGGACTATGTTATCTTTAAATATGAGCAAAAATATATTCCAGGTTTAGTAGAGCCCAGCAAATTAAACTCGTTCTACATAAAAGCCATGGAAAAAGTTGGAAGTCACTGGAAGTGGCCTCATCATGAGGATATGATTTGGTATGATTTAAATGAAATTATTTTTAAAATAGAGCCTTCTCATTACATTAACAAAAGGGAATTATTTTTTCTTCCAGAAATCCATAATAAAAAATGATAATGCATTTGTTATTATTATTTTTTAAAATTTCATACCAAATAGGCAATGTTTTTATTAATCTTAGTAGGTAAACCTAAAATTTCGCTAACTAGGCCGGTAATACCCCATTTTACCTTATTGCTGTATTATCTTTTTTAAGGATTTGCGTTAGAATCATATGAATGTCCATGTGATTCCTATACAATCTCTATTTCTTCCCACAAAAACTAACATTGTTTTATTGAAAGTTTAAATAATTGTCCGTCATGCATTGCTCACTAAAATTATTTAGTACATACTTAATACCGAGCTTAATACCTATAATATAAAAGCAGTTTGGCATGAGTCACGAAATCTTAAGAAGTGACTAAAAACTTTTTAAGTCCGGAAGATCAACGTACTAATTCATATTAAGAACTAAACATAATTTTCATCTGTATAAAATTATTGTTTTATAGTGTTTTTTAAATTTATGTAATACGCTTTAAGGGTTGCCTGGTTTGTACGATTTACTCACTAGGTAAGAAAAAATATTTTGTGACTCTATGGTTAGCTCTGGTGATTTAGGTATGTTTTTTTGTCGACCAAATACTGAGCTGATGGGACCCTGATATTTTTTATAGTATATTTTCCAAAACATTTGCACGCCAGCCTTTCGTCGCGTTTTCATTATCGGTGGTTTATCAAATAAAAATATATTTTTTTTAAACATGCAGTGGATAAAAAAATATATTTTGGCGGCTAGAGAAAAAAGAAAGGAATAATAATAGTCATTATTATATTAACATAACCTCACTTAGAAAAGTAAATATTCGTAGGGTATGTATTAAATAGGCAGAAAAAACACCGCTGCATAACATAAAACATATAAAATAAGTACCTATTTTTAAAAAAATAAAACCAAAACGATTCTTCTAACTTTAAACACAAAAATAAAACAATTTTTTTAATGAAATTAAATTTAAGCTTTCCCGCGCATTTTCTACCCCTAAATATAGGCAACACAAAATACACAAAAATTTAAAAAAATCACAAAATTTCACACACGAAAAAAATTACCTATGCATTCGATTTGAAAACGAAACTTTTTCGTAAAAATCATCCACGAGGGCCAAACTCCGCTAACACACGCGGTACACGGGAACAAACTGCAGGCCTTCGTCAAACTTCGTTGGCGCAACAATTTCATTCGGAATTTTCCGCCTTTTAATGCTGGTGGGTTACGATGCTTTGATGTTGCCAGTTGCAGCTGATTCTTGTGAATTTTTTGAAACTATATTAACATTACCATTTACTAGAACAAACAATTTAAATATTTTTTAATTATTTAATTGTAGTAGTAATTTATTACTTGTCCCCATGTTCCTATGATTTTATATGCTTGATTTGGTTACCTTTAGAATTTCCTAATAAAATATTTCAGGAATATTTTAAAGATAATGGGTGGTATTTTACTTGGTGGCGACAATTTACACCGATTAAATAATGACATACTTTGATTTCTTGTGAAAAATGTGTTTTGATATTTCCATTCGTATTTGCCCCAAGCTCCAAGGTAGATAGGAAACTGCTGACCGTCAGTTTTATCTCGGAAATGTTTTTTTTTTTCTGCAGGTCGATATGTAACCTGTTGGTAATTAATTTAAGACCTTATCAGGCGTGCGCAAAACGCGAAAAATTTGACGTGTTTTTCAGAAACTTTTTAAGCAAATTAGTAGATCTTGGGACGCCCTAAAAGCCGTTAAATATAGGCTCAAACTTCGACTTCGAACGAGCTTCTTGTCTTCTTTTTTTCGTGCCTATTCTTTATCTAAATTAGTAATGGCCAGAATTTTATTGCATGCATCTTTCTGCTAGTCGACCTCATTTAGGTTTTAAAAGTCCTAATTAGCACACAGTTGGCCTATTGACAAACAGCACCAAAATGTTTGCTAGGTTTAAACAAAACTTAAAGATCTTTCTCTCTATAACTTTTACCTTACCTTACTTGTCGCTGCTTGAGAAAATAGTGTTAGCGCTGCCGCTTCTGCAGTAGATTCGGGTAGCTCTACATCAAATTATTTCGGTTTCAATGTTGCGAAGAGAGTAAAAACTCCAAAGAAAAAATATTAAAGGAATGTATTTTTAACAAATAACCTGTAGTTTTACCTTACACCTTAGCACAAATGTAAGAAAAATAAATGTGATGAAATGAAAAATCTATCCGCTTACGAAATAATTCCCCTCACTAAGGGCGGGAATTTTTGTTGAACTAAAATGGGTGCAGAAAAACGGTATTAACTGAACTTCTAAAGAAACATGATATGAAGGGTGTTTTACATTACAAATTAAACACAAATATACCTCGTATACATATTAGAGTAAACTATTTAGATCCGTGGCCAAAACACATAGTATGTAAGGCCAAACAGCCAAGATTTAAAAAAAAATCCTCGTATTTTTAAAAAAACTGTATAAATATATTTATTTAAATTTTAATTGCTCGTATTTAAAGAAAAACTTGTCAGCGTACTTGTTAATATACAGGGTGTTTATTAAACATGCGGCAAAAATTTAAAGGACTATTCCTTGGACTATTCTAAGGATATTTTGTCCCTGATGTTTTTTTTAATGGGCGCTTTGTTTTAAAGATACGGGGCGAAAAAGAATTTTAACCATTCAATATTGATAATTTTAAAATTATTAACATAGCCGAAATAAAAGCATAGCGTACTTTACTGGACCTAGCAAGTAATAAAAAATTTAACAATTCCGTTGGTATCTTTTAACAACATTCCGATTACTACAAACGGCTGCAGACATTCAATTTGAATATGTCTCGTCTGTTATTATTTTGTATGTGTCGAATAGGTTGAAACTGATTGACTTTGTCTATTTGACGTGTATTTTTTGTGTTTAATACTTACATGTTTAACAGTTCTTGTAGATTAAGAAACATATATTACATGTAATTTTTGGTAATAAATTGTTATTGTCGAAATTCTTTTTCGCCCCGAAACAAAGCGCCCTATCAAACATCATCAAAGAACAAAATATCCTTAGAATAGTCCAGGAATAGTCCCTTAAATTTTGCGCATGTTTAATAAACACCCTGTATAACTGTCTTAAGTAAGCAAATAAAAAGTTACTTAAAAATTGAGTTAACTAAAATTTATTTAACCCATATGTTTTAAAAGACCGTTCCTTTGCGACTGTAGTTTTTCGGTTATTAAAAAACAATTGTAATTAATAAATATTAAAAAATAGGGTAACTTTTTGAATAACTTAAAAACAAACAAAAAATATCTCCTTAATTTATCACCCTAGTGTGAAACAAAAATTTAGGGAATATCAGCAGGAACCTTGGCAACGTCGCATCTGGCCTCGGCAGTGATCTGCACGTGGAATATGACAAAGTATTTCTACAGGGTAAAAAACGCATTGCAACGTAAAATTTAAAGGGTTGTGACAGGTGACAACTTAAGTATTCATAGCCAGGTAAAACTTAGAATATATTAAATTACTTTTATGTCCCCAAGGTCTAAATCACTACCGGTCATGGATGTACCTAATGACGAATTATAATATATTTACATTTTATGTACCTAAATAATATGTGTTTACTTTAAAATTTACGAGAATTGATAATTCCGGTTTAATTACATAACTAAGCGTTATCGTGGTTTAATTATTTATATTTTATTTAATATTTTATTATATTATTAGGTAGGTATTTTATTTATTTATTTATATTTGGTACTGCCGATGCCGTGTCTTATTAATTACAGCGGAAATGGATCTTTCGTCTCTATAAAGGTATCCACATACATTCCTAAAATCCTCAGAAAAAAAACTGCAAAACCCCAAGGCCAAACGAAACGCTTCAAAAACCGCAAGGGGGGATTGCGCAGTTTTTTTGAGGTTTCCCCGGAATTTTGGCTTTAAGATTGTCTTTTCTCGTTCGGGAGACCACTTCTCTGTTCGTCTAAGGGCCCCCCTGAAAGGACCGAGCTAACAGAGACGGTACCTTTCTTTGGGCTTGATGCGGCATGCGGCTGCACAGACGGGCCACCATCGACTGACTTGACTTTTCGGGGAAATTTCGGCCGTATTTTGGATTCCGACAAAGATGTAATTATTTCTTTAAATTTTTTTTTAAAAGGGTTCAAAAAAAACATTAAATTTTTATCAAAAGCTTTGCGTTAATCAGAAAAATTAACCATGTAAATGTTATACTAATGTTTTGTTATCTTTTAAAAACAAGTAAAAAAGTATTAAATTTACCATAGACAAAATTTATTCTTTGGGTATGGACCCAGAAAGTTTTGGGGACTAATCTTAACCCCCGCCTCAAGACATAATTGTAAAATTTCTTTTCTAAAATAGTCCGCTTATATTTACTATTAGTCCTATAACTGAAACCTGAAAGTACCCTACCCAAAGCTGTAAAAGTGTCTGTATAGTTTTCATTTGTGGGCATTTCTTGGACTTCGCAAATGTTTTAGCAGAAAAAGGTTATCCGTTCCGACGTGAGAACCCGCTGAAAATGCCCCCAAAGTCCCAAAAATCATACCCCCTATCTCCAAAATAGGCAAATTTAAAGAAATTTTGTTTAAACAAAAAATGAAGATCACCTCGAAATCTACAAAAAGGGTCCGAACGTTTTTTTCGCAAACCCACTTTTTTTTGCAAAAACGGCCGTCGAAAAATCCAAAAAAGATGTGGTAGTAGTAGGCAAAAAAATCCTGGGAAAAACTATTGTATATTAAAACGCAAGAAAGATGGTAAAGGGAAAATTTTTCGGGGATCATTAAACCTTGCTAACGTCTTTTTAAAAAAAGAAATGTTAATAACCATTTTTAAAAAATATCAATAAAATAATTAGATACTCCCAAAAAATTGTGAAAAAAAACTTTGACCCCTTTTTTAATATTCTAGAAAAATCAGAATGGACCCAAAATCATAGTAATGTGGTACCTACGGGTTTTCCCCTTTCGGGGAAATTTGAATGATTAAAAAAAGCATTTTCCTCAGTAATGGAAAAATTCGTCCGCCCGCTTATAAGTGAATCCGAAGATAGCGGCATTCTAGCGGTTAGGGGCGCTGAAATGAGGGGACTTTTGGGTCCCGTTATCTCAAAACTATCGATTTTTCGAAAAAAAAATATAGGGACCATTTTTGTAGACTACAAGGCGATCTTCATTTTTTGTCTAAACAAAAATTCTCCAATTCGTATATTTTGGCAGATATTAGCGGGAAACCCATTTTTATCCTGGCCTTAAGGGGCCCTTTTTAGGGCCCTTTTACCTGTTATTGTTGATAAACTTTTTGTCGCTGAAAGCATCGCCGACCCCAAGAATCGCGCCACAAGGGGAAAAATGTATAGATTTATTTACAGCTTTGTCTCTTCATTTACTGGACTATATATTAAAACTAATATAAAGTAAATAATATAAATGACTTATTTTATGGGATCCAAGATCCAATTAATCTATTTATTTGATTGCCACGATATAAGCGTAGTTCTTCTTAAATGCCCTTTTCGAATTGCGAAACTTGTTCTGATTGGTCGATTTCAAAAGTGTCAATTGTAGGGCTCTCTATTCTTAAGTTTTTTTCGATTCGCAATATTTAAAATCTAGGGGCAGGAAAATTGACGGATTCTTATTGGTCGACTTAAAATATGTCAGTTGTCCAAAAGGGTTTAAAGTCACTTTTTTGCGATTCGTAATTTTGAAATGTGAGAAGCGGGGAAAAATTTACTTTAATTTAAATTTTGCAATTCCAAAAAAAAGAAAAACGAGCATGCGTATTGATATAGATACTCGTTTGATTTTGCGTTGTCAAAGATTAGTTACTACGGTTCAATTCTTGGGGCCATGAATATTTAAATATATATATATATATATATATATATATATATATATATATATATATATATATATATATATATATATATATATATATATATATATATATATATATATATATATATATATATATATATATATATATATATATATATATAT
>JAHBCN010014502.1:0-22443 GCA_019359885.1 Listronotus oregonensis
ATATATATATATATATATATATATATATATATATATATATATTTATATATATAAAATTGGAGTGTTATCGACCGTAAATATATATAAAGGTGTGTTTATAACTTACACCTTTTTATATAACGTCGATAACACTCCAATATATATATATATAAATAATATATATATATAATATATATATATATATTATATATATATATATATATATATATATATATATATATATATATATATATATATATATATATATATATATATATATATATATATATATATATATATATTTATATATATATATAAATTGGAGTGTTATCGACCGTACTATATATAAAAGGGTGTGTTTATATCAGGTATCCGGTCTGTGATTAATAAAAACTCATTTGTTTTTTATCCCCAATATTTCGTCAAATATTTATTAACTTTGTCAGGAGTAGCTAAAAATTATATAAAAAGGACCTATAAGTAACATTTTAAATAGTCTTAAAATTAGATAGTACTTACAAACTTAGAGTTAGTCAAAGTTAAAAAACATTACATTGCTACACCTAAGCACTTTCAGATGAGGAATGACAATAAAAACATGGCAAATAATTTTAATCTAGAATGAAAAGACTAACTAAAAAAATAATAAAATTATATCCACGAAAAAACCACAAGATATACACAATGGATTTAAAAGTGGTAATAAACTACTAGCATATGTATATATATATATATATATATATATATATATATATATATATATATATATATATATATATATATTTTATATATATATATATATATATATATATATATATATATATATATATATATATATATATATATATATATATATATATATATATATATATATATATATTTATATATATATATATTGTTTAGAAGTGGTTTCTTTTCTTTGCCTTGTTTAGGTATATTGTTTTATTATTTAGTATTCTTGGGTTTAAAGGCAGATAAAACAAAATTTTCTAAATAAAATATAATTTTTAAAATTACCGTTTCGGCTCTCTAGTATGAGGCCTTCATCAGAACGTCTGCAATACAAAGAGAAAAACACAATAGAGCTGTGACTAATTACAAAAATTAATATAGTTACCTTATTAGTAGATATTTCCATAAGTAGTCAGTGTTAAAATTCAACATAAACACACATTTTCAAACGATCACCCAAACGATTATTGTATACATATATTACAAACATAGCGACACAAATTTAAAATTTCTTAATAAAAGGCATCAGCCGTTATGAGTATTATTTTTGTTTTTTTTTAATTTAAATTAAGGAATGTATTTCTTTGTAACAATTCACGATAGCGACATCTATGGTATATTAACAAAATATATGTTAATCCACAGCATTAAAATTACGGAGATTTTTTAAAGTTTTTCTCATGGTAGAGTCACACACACACAAGAACAAAACCATTCATTTGACTTCAATAACACATTTGACTTCAATAACACAAAAATTCTGAAAACTGAAAGTAATCCAAAAAAAGAGAATTTCAGGAAATGATATGTACACAAAAACGAAAAAATACAGTAAACGCAAAAACTGATACAAAAAATTTAAGCAAATTATACTACAATCTACTCAGTTGATTTCTAGCATATTACGTAACTATTAAATTTAAATAATAATAAGAATAACATATTTAAGAAAAAATTTAAATCAACAAATATACTTAATCTCTAAATGCTGCCACCTGTTACCAATACCATCAAATTGATACTCTACCATGAGAAAAACTTTAAAAAATCTCCGTAATTTTAATGCAGTGGATTAAGATATATTTTGTTAATATACCATAGATGTCGCTATCGTGAATTGTTACAAAGAAATACATTCCTTAATTTAAATTAAAAAAAACAAAAATAATACTCATAACGGCTGATGCCTTTTATTAAGAAATTTTAAATTTGTGTCGCTATGTTTGTAATATATGTATACAATAATCGTTTGAGTGATCGTTTGAAAATGTGTGTTTATGTTAAATTTTAACACTGACTACTTATGGAAATCTCTACTAATAAGGTAACTATATTAATTTTTGTAATTAGTCACAGCTCTATTGTGTTCTGATGAAGGCCTCATACTAGAGAGCCGAAACGTTAATTTTAAAAATTATATTTTATTTAGAAAATTTTGTTTTATCTGCCTTTAAACCCAAGAATACTAAATAATAAAACTTTTTATATATATATATATATATATATATATATATATATATATATATATATATATATATGCAGATATCTATTATATATATATATATATATATATATATATATTTAAAATATATTATATATATATATATATATATATATATATATATTTATTTTATATATATATATAATATATATATATATATATATATATATATATATATATATATATATATATATATATATATATATATATATATATATATATATATATATATATATATATATATATATATATAAATATATATATATATATATATATATAGTATGTAGCTATACAACATGAATTAAATTATTCTAGAAATATTGCTAAGCTGACGGGTATCTGACTTAAAATTAATACATCCATTTTTTTTAATATGATACATTTTTAGAAATAACCTGCTCTTGTAGTTACTTTTATGTTCTAGATTTTTAATGTTGTTTGATAATGTTCCACTACAGCACAAGAGTTTTTTCCCAAACGACAGTCGCTCTTATGTTGCGTTATTCGTTGTTTTAACCCTTACAACCCAAACATGACAACTCATAAATGACGTTTTTATTATACAATAAAGGTGTTTTATCTTAAACTTTTGTGAATAAATCAAAATTTCTGGAAATTCTTTAAATATTGATATAATTGAGTGTGATAAATTTCTGATGTAAGAATTTTTTTAAAATTTTAAATGTTTATTGGAGTCTTCTGTTGGACCATCATAAAGGTTGGAACTGTATATTATTTTTTTTTTAAATATGTTTCGGATAACCATTATTGACAAAGATATTTAACATTTTTTTTAGATTGATTTATAAAAGGCTTTTGTGACTAATATGTGTTTCTCTGTTCTTCATAGCAATGACAGTATTATACTTTTGATTCGTGAGGTGGTTTGAAAAGTTATTTAAAAATCCACCCGAAGCTGTTTCTTTTTGATACCAATCCTAGATAACCGTATTATCCGCCGTTCTTATAACTCTAGTGTCCAAGAAAGGTACACTACGTTCATTTTTAGGCTTAATAGTAAATTGTATATTTTGGTTAAAAGAATTAAATATATTTAATGTTATTTCAATACAGTAACTTGGACCAGCGCTGTTCCAGGTAACTGTGGTAACCGGAGTTTAGGATATTTAACGCCTATAATCGAAACATAGGCATTAAATATCCCAAATCGTAGGTTATACAATTGAGATATAATTGTTTCAGAATTCCTATTTTTTACCAAAAGCCAAGGTTTAGCTTGGCCGTTAGGACGACAGACAGTCCTACATGTGTGCTGATAATTGTCCGCCATATTTTTTTAAAATTAAATTTTGTTTGGAATAAATGCCATACTGAGAAGATGGCTATTTTTGGGACTCTCTAGAATAAAACGCAGTCATCCTCTTAAATCTATCAATAAATGATCAGCACCTAGTCAATATTTACCATTTAAAAGATCATCCGGGGTACAGTTTGTCCCTTTTTTCTTCGAAATGATATTTAAAAACGTATATATCCTATAAATCAACTAACATAACTTGAAAGCGTAATAAATGTTTTACCCGAACTATTGATCTTTATGAGATGGATGTGCTTTGCTTCATGTCAATTGTAGCATGTGTACAGGGTTATCCAACGAGGACTAGACAGGCCCCTTTTTTGACTCTACCGGTACTTTGATAAAAAAAAGTAAAATAGCCCTCATATATAATTTTCCCTTCAAATCCGAAAATGATTAATGTAAAATAATTAAACATCAAATAAAACTGATAGGGGTCATTTTGATATTTTTTTAAAAATCAAATGTCATATTTTTTATGTGGTTATCCGATTCGTCGTATATCTTTTGATCTAAAATGATATTTTTTTAATAAAAAAAAACTAAAAATTAAACTTAAGAACACCAGACATCTTAATGATATAATTGTTTGATATGTCCTCCGTTGTTTTCGAAACAGGACCGATCTCCCCTTTTTAGTCTTTCCAGAGAGTCTCATATAATATTGTAATCCTGGTTAAGTCTGTCAATTTCATTCACAATTTGTGGCTGTAGCTCATCGATATTTCTATTGGGCCGTTGATAAACTACGTTTTTTAAATGGCCCCATAAAAATGTATCCATTGGTGTAATATCTGGGCTATTGGGTGGCCAATACTCATTGTAACGCCCATTCAAATATACTACCACTTCTTGAACGGCATAAGGTGGTGCGCCATCCTGCCTCCTTTTTATTGTAGATTTGCAATGGCAATCCTTTCAAGAGGTCCTCGATATCGTTTTGAAGAAACTGAAGGTATCTTTGGCCTGTCAAAGAGCCACAATAGAATAGCGGTCCAATGATTTGATTTCCTTACATCCCACACCAAACATTAAGCGAGCTCCTACCTTGAAACTTTATCATTTCATGTTTATAAGGGCTTAGCTGCTGCCCAGTAATTTGTATTTCTTCGGTTGTATATTCTTGATGTTGTGAATGATGCTTCATCAGTCCATAATATTTTATTGTATAAGTTGTTGTCCTCGTCTTGCTCTCTCATCAACATCGAAGCAACAAATCGAAAACGAAGTTCTTTTTGTTCTTGAGTTAGATACTGAACGGGAAGGATACAATATGGTTTGATACCAAATTTTTTCAGAGTTCTTTGAACTGTTCCATAACTGACCCTTCGGAGCTCTAGGCCATTAGCACAGTGGATGGGGAGTAAGAAGCTGTTTGACCTCCGGATTTTTTTGTACAGTTTCAATTTTTATGAAAATTTGAAATTAAGTTGCTTTAACCCTCTAGATCAATGTTTATATATGCTTAGGGTGTTCTTTTTATTTTTAGGGGGTAAAAACCACCCCTCATGCTAAAAAATTAAAAAACCATAGAAATTGACCTTATGTAAATTAAAATCATAGCTAAATATGTAGAATGAATCTATTTTTATGTTGTGAGATATACCTAACATTGTATTTTAACGTTTCAACCCTTAAAAATCACCTTTAATAACGAAATTCCAGAAAAAAATGTTTTTTCATTTTAAAATTATTTAATAACGCTTTTATTCTAGACAAAAATATTTTAACAGTTTACGGTATAATAAATATTTTACTACCATAACTCAACCGTTAAATAGCCATCCCTTATGAGATTTACAAAAAAAATTTTTTTGACAAATTAAAACGATTTGATGATAAATAATTATAGTCCCGGAAATGAAGCTAAGAAATGGCAAAACTTTGCAATTTGTTTATGTTGTGCATTCCATTTAAAAAAAAATATTAAAATGACCCCTAGCAGTTTTATTTTATGTTTTATTGTTTTATGATGGCAATTTCACTTTTTTTTTATAAAAGTACAGGTAAAGCGGCCTGTCTAGTCCTCGTTGGATAACCCTGTACCTTGTGGTCCCCACTTTATTATTTATCTTTTCTACATCTACAGCTTTAAGCTTTAATATTGATGGTCGATAGGATAACATAAATAAAACACCAAAAAAATTTTCAAAAAGTCTTTAAATATAATTTGTTTTAAATTTTATTTAAACTCAACAAAATCGCGTTGTCACTTCTCTGGTAATTACCTAAGATATTTATTTTTTTAAAGATGTTCAAAGACAGCATAAATGGACTCTGACCTCGTTCTTAGCCTTGCTTGGATCGTAAATCAAAGAACATCGCAAATATATTTACCAAGCACGAGGGCGAGAATATTCATCAGTTCTGCACTTATTAGATGCAAAATACACAGCAATTTGTTCTAAGGTGTCAGAACTATTAATATTTATAATTTCGGTTTCATTGGAGCGAGGGTTATTCAGCCGCTTTTGGTATGGGATCATGTCGTTGGAGTTGAATTGGAAATAAATAAATTATAATAACAAATGTACGGTAGAATTACGCATGATGTTGCCAGTTGAATGAATCATCATAGATACACTTTAACATACAGTACAAATCTTTAACTTGGAATAAATTCAATAAATAAAAACAAAGTATTTTTTCGAAAAAGTGCAGATCTAGTTAGTTTATTTTTGTAGCGCTTTTTTCTATGAAAAAAAAATATAGAAAATGTTCCAATTTTAAAATATCATATTTGTCGTTGATTTTTTTTTCATCAGCACTTAAGTTTTTTAAGAGTTTTTTTTAAGCGCATATCAAGTTATACATAACTGCTCAATCTCAATTTGTTGCCGTGTCATTTGCAAAATGTTATAAAACACAAATCTTTTTTCGATTAAAATGTTTCTTTGTCATGCTTAAATATTCAATGGTACCCTTTTAAACTGTTAATTTCGATAAAAAGTTAAATAAGATACTGTAGTTAACACTTTTACTTTTCTTAAACCAAAAACATTAACAAAAGGACTTTTTTTTAAATACGATTTTTAAAAATAACTTACGATCGGGTTAGAGTAAGTGATTTGATATCGTAAAATGCAAACCGATTTAAGTGAAAGACATGTTAATATTATTGATGATTGGGGTCCGGAGTAAGAATAAAAAACTAAATAAAGTTTTCATTTATTAAAAAAAACTTATATCTTAAAGTCTATAAATAAGATTAACCAAAAGTTTCCGAAAACAAACCTGTAAGAAAAACAAATATTTATCGAAAAAATGCGTTTAGAAAAAAGATCTGAGTGTTAAAGAGAAACCTACTAGCCTATTAGGGGGTGCTGGGCCAATTTTTCATTCTTACTTTAAAAATTTTTTACTCACCCCAAATTTTGAATTATTCTACGAAATTGACTAAGGTGACCCTGACAAAAGACTCCATTTTGAAAGGGAAATGATGGCTCTACTGAAGAAATTAACCAAACACAGAGGATATTCTTTTTTCCCAATAAATCCATATTTATTTTAAATAGCAAGGTAAACCGACAAAATTGTCGTTATTGGGCAGAAAAAATCGCACTGGACAAAAAATAGACTTAATCCCCCCAAAAATAAATTTTTGGCAGAAACGTTCGTTATCGAGTTATAGAATTAATTTTTTAAAGAAAATCAAAAAAGCGAGATATTTGAGTTTTTGGAAAAAGAATTTTCCCAAAATTTAATTTTTGTTTTTTATAATACTATTCAAACGAAACATCGGGTTTAAAAAAGATGCTTTCCCATTTTAAAAGCCATGAATTTTTTCTAAACAAATTTCCAAGCAAAATAATAAAGGTAGCCCATGAGGGCCCCTTTCAGAGCCAGATCATCCCAGGAATTTTTTTAGGTGTTTAAAAAAGGGGGTTTTTAAAGATATGCCGGGCAAAAAAAGGCAAAATTTTTTAGTTTTTGCCAAGTCATAGACAACGAGAAAAACCCTTTTTAAAAAAAAAAATAAAAAAATTAAAAAAAAAATTAAAAAATTTTTTTTTTTGAAAAATTAGGTCATTTTTATATTTCAAACAATAAAAAAATTTTAAAACAAGTCAACAATACATATGCAATTTAAAACTTTTTTAAAAAATTTTTTTTAAAAAAAAAAATACCCCAAAGACATATTTCAAATAGTAAAATAGTATTTTAGCCCTTTTTTCCCCGCGAAACCCAATCGTTTATTTTTTTTTCGATTTGATTTTTAACCAACACCTGCAATTTATGGGAGTCATTATTTGTCCCAATTTAGGAGGTAAACTATCAAATAACACACTAGGGTGTTATAAACCATAACCCACTAGTGATGTATGGTTTATAATTTACTTTCTTGCTCTAAAATATGTATTTATTTTCCATCGGTATTATTAAAGGTATTTTAATTAACATTTTTTCTAAACGAAAATGACAAAGGTTTAAATGAACTGAATATTTCCATTTTTCTACTGGTCGTTGAGATAAAATTTTTTTAGGCCGACCCCTGTTTAACAGTTTACTGGTTTTTTCAATTTTTTTTTTGGCAATTTCAATTTTTTTTTGGACGGATTTTTTTGGTACCCCCCCGCTACTGATATGTTTTTTTTCCTTTGCCCCCCTTTAAATGTTGTCATGTTGGCCCCCACATTAGCTAGTAGGGTAACGGAGGATCTTCTTAAACAGTGGCCGGCCTATAGTTATTGGCAAATATTTAGCCTTTTTGGGATTTTAGACATGGGATTTATACCCACACATTAATTTGAACATATGCCATTTTTTTTAAAAGACAAAAAAAAGGCAGGGGTTGGTGTTTTTAGGTGCAAAAAAGTATTTTTAAAAATTTTAAGGTTTTAGGGGGAAACATTCTTTAAGAATGATAAAATTTTTTTTTTTGTTGTTGTGTCTGGAAACACAACAAATAAATAATTTTTTTATTTTGAACATTTTTAATTTTAAGGGGTAAACTCATTTTTATTTAAAGCCCCCCTAATCACCGTAATCAAAGCTACGTTCATTAGTAAATACTCATTGTCGGAGGATGTCGTAAAAAGGTTTTAATTTTTTCTTTTCTAAGTTTTGGACTTTTGGTTTGTATTTTTGGGGGTTTTCTTTAACAAACTAGTTCATTTGCCAGATTTTAAAATTTTGAAATTTTATAGCTAGAAGGGTCAAGGGGGGATGAAGGATTTAGTCTATAAAGTTAATAAAGTTATTTTTTTTTTAAAAGTAAAAAAAAAACCACAAAACTTTTCTTTATTTATTTTTATCTTTCTTGAATCTATTCATTTTTTTAAAAACTTACACTTTTTTTTATAACAGTTTGGGATTTTTCCTTCTTCTGCATTTTTAACTTTAAAAAACCCTTTTTTTCACAATAGAATCTAACTATGTCAAAACTAACTAAACCAAATCAACCTACTTAGATCCGGAAGCTCAGACTAAAGGTGAATTTACACTGCGCAAGTAGTTTCTAAAAACACCAAACATTAACGGAAAACGTGGGAAAATAATTATAAATTTCGTTTTGAGACCCATTTAAAAAAAACCTGTTCGTTTTTTTTGGTCTTAAATAAAACCTACTGCTAGCGGGGTTATGATTTCTCAGTTGTTGGGGAAAACAAAATTCTATTCGTGTGCTCTGTTTTCAAGTCGCTTGAATAATTATGATAAATTTTCTCGCGTGACGTATTTTCAACATAACACACTAGTAACATAAAAACTAGTATGAAATATCATTAACAATATTACAATTAAATTAAAAACTTTTTGGCCTCAGATACAACGATTTCGTTTCCATCCATTACGCTCAAAATATATACGTTTCTTGTCATTAATTTTACAAATTTATTAATCCGTAACATCGCGTATATGCATGCGTCTTCAAAATGACAAATTGAATTTAGTATATCTGAAGATCGCTACCTCTGTCAAGTGTCAAGATGATCTGTAAGATAGATACCTTACAGCTTCCTTATGTTACTGTTTCTCGAAATTGAAAACCATAACAATAGACCAGGCTGAATGCATCACTGATTAAAGATGATATATTCTTATCACATTTTTATGATATATGAAGTGTAGTCGATTGTTTAAATAAAGTGTAGTCATGGTTCTTGGAATATTTACTTTTTATTGTAATAAATTTTTGTTCTATGGCCCGTTAAGTATTGTCTTAAGTTGTCAAATCTAACTTTCTGAGACTAGTGTCATTTCCTTTAAATTAAAACACTTTTACAGACGCAAAGATTTTTCTAGAATAATGAAGTATAAATAGCATGAAGAAGTATTTTTAAGATCAAAAAAATTTATAATCCAATATATTTAAAAGTAATTAAAAAAAGCTAAAATTGGCAATTAGTATGTAGTTTACTAAAAAAGTTTATTTTTAAATACATTATACCGGGTGTCCCAAGAGAAATTCCCCACCCTTTGGGGGTAGACTCTACGACCAAAAATAAGACAAAAATCACTTATGTCAAAATTTTGAAAAATGTCTTCTTATGAAATAATGAAATAAAGCAATTTTAGAAAATCAAATTAAACGTTCAAATTTAAATCATTTATTTAAAAAACACAAAACAAAAACATTTAAAGTGGTACTCTAGTGTAGAGGCATGAATTTTAGGTGATTTTTGAAGTACCGTAAAGAAAACGCAATTAATATTTTTACTATCCATTTTTTATGAGTTATTTATTAACATTACAAAAATACAAAAAAATTAAAAATAAAAAAAGTTGAAAATTTTAGAAGTTAGCAACTGATGGAGTGGGGGTCTCAAAAAATTGGCCCGTGATCATACCCACGATTCCAACCCTCCTAGCAATCTGAAAAAAAAAAGACAAAAAAGACTATCAATGTAAAGTAATGTCTTGATGTCCGGAACCACGGAAAAGTAATAAAAATTCACAAAATGGCGGCTGCCTAAAAGAAAACAATTTTTTTACTGTGTTTTTGTGCTAAAGGCCCATAAATGCGAAAAATAACAACCTTTTTATTGTTGGGTAGAACTTGATAAACCGTATTTTTTAGATAACCCCAAAGCCAAATTCTATTGGGTTGAGATCCGGAAATCTAGGATTGACTTTGACATTTAAAATTTACTATTCTGTCTTTATTAGGGATGACTAGATTTAAATTAATAATTTTAAGTGAAATATTTGACTGACGAAAATTGCCTGATTTAAATATTTAAAATGGCTATAATTTAACAAGGAGACATTTTTCAAATTTTGACATAAGTGATTTTTATCATATTTTTTTGTCGTAAAGTTTATCCCTATATAATGAGGTTTTTTTTGGAACACCCTGTATATTTTTTAGAGGTTAATAATACGTGCGTTTATTAGTCGTTGGATTGTTGTATTAATAAATAAATCTTTTTGATCATTTTAACTCACATTTTGATAATGCTTACCAAACACGTGGAACAGGTAATTTACAGAAATGCAGAGGAAACTTAACCTACTGCACATTACCTTTTTGTCTCTAGTAGAGCCGACGAAGAATGATATCTTCGAACTAATTAACTAAGCTTCTGGATAATTTGACCCGCAGTACGGTCAACAGTCAAAGTACTTACCTTCCGCGACGTAGTTTAATTTTGCTAATTTGAGAAGAAAGGCCGTTGATAAAGTATTTCACCACTGCACGCGGTGAGATTTAATTTCATTTTTGGCCAGGTAATTTTAAACGTTAACGCTAATTTCATGATTTAAACCCAACAGGCCACTACCAATAAATATGTTTATTTACAACCGTGCGGGTAAGTAGAGTTACTTGCACTAGTTTTAGTGCAGTAACTACACTTTACAGATATGCTCAATTTAAAGATGTTTGGAAAGTCTGATACTTGTAAATATTAACCAATTTATATTGATTTTACAAAACATTTTGTTAAATACATGTTTCGACATTAGTGTTCTAGGCACCTGTCGTATTAAAAAATTTTACATTGCATGCCAGAAGCACAGACATTCGGCAACTCGAAATTTATATGTAACGTAATTAGTCCAACAGGGTTTCTTGCTTATGTGACTGTCAGAATCTCTTTTGTTCGATACAAGTTTCGCTATTATTCTTCTGGGTACGTGGCGTGTTAACAATTTTTACATTTCATGCCAAAACCGCAACTATTTTGCAACTTGCATAGAAAATAGCTATTTTATATGAAGAATTATTTTAATGTAACCAAATTAGTCTAAAAGGGTTACTGGCTTATGTGACTGTGAGAATCTATTTTGTTCAATACAACTTTATGCATGAGAGTTCTACGCACATACCGTGTTAACATTCTTTACATTGCATGCCAAAAACGCAACTATTTTGCAACTTGCAATGAAAATAGCTCTTTAACATAAAAAATTATTTAAATCTAACGTAATTAGTTTAGAAGGGTTACTTGCTTATGTGACTATCAGAACTTCTTTTGTTCGATGCACATTTCGCCAGAGATAAGTAGGGAGATTGCCGATGTCAATGGAGCGAAGTGTATCAGCGAATGCTGTCACCAGCTAGCGCCCTCACACTGGTCGAACGCCGAACTAGAGGCACTTTCTCCGCTTTTCGCCTGCTAATGTGCGTCTACATGGACGATAACGGGAGACGCATCAACGTTCTCGGGCGACCAGTGGTTTTCATGTTATTAAAAAATTATTTATTAACAATTTACATTAAACGATTGCATACAATTGTAATTTTATTAAAAATATTAATAAAAATTAAATAGAAAATGTGTTCCCGAGTGAGAATTGAAACTGCGGCCGCGGTTCGTCTCCCGTTCTCGTCCATGTAGACGCACTTCAGCAGGCGAAGAAGAAAAAAGTGCGTCTAGTTCGGGAGTTGACCATGCCGGGGCGCTCTTTTTTCCATCGCGTTTTCATAACACATGGCATTGGTAATCTCCCCACTCATCTCTGGTTTCGCTGTCAGTCTTCTAGGCCCAAGGCGTGTTAACATTCTTTACATTGCATGCCAAAATCGCAACTATTTTGCAACTTGCATCGAAAATAACTATTTAACATAAAGAATTATTTTAATATAACGTAATAAGTCAAAAAGGGTTTCTTGCTTATGTGACTGTCAGAATCTATTTTGTTTGATATAACTTTATACATCAGTGTTCTAGGTACATGCCCTGTTAACATTCTTTACATTGCATGCCAAAAAACGCAACTATCTTGCAACTTGCAATAAAAATAGCTCTTTAACACAAAAAAGTTATTTATATGTAACGAATTGTAACGAAACTAGTCTAAAAGGGTTTCTTGCTTATGTAACTATTAGAATCTCTTTTGTTTGATACAACTTTCGCTATCAGTCTTCTAGGCACATGGCGTGTTAATAATTTTTACAAAAAATTTCTAAAAAAACGCAACTGTATTGCAACTTTCTACATCAGTGATACTACCTTGCAACTTGTAACAAAAAAAGCTATTTTACATGAAGAATTATTTTAATTTAACCTAATTAGTCTAAGGGAATTTCTTGCTTTTGTGACCGTCAGAATCTCTTTTGTTCGATACAAGTTTCGTTTTCAGCCTTCTAGGCACATGACGTGTTAACAATCTTTACATTTTATGCCAAAAACGCAACTATTTTGCAACTTGCATCGAAAATAGCTATTTAACATAAAGAATTATTTTTATGTTAGTAATTAGTCGAAAAGGGTTTCTTGCTTATGTGACTGTCAGAATCTCTCTTGTTCGATACAAGTTTCGCTATCAGTCTTCTAGGCACATGTCGTGTTAATAATCTTTACATTGCACTCTAAAAAAACGCAACTGTTTTGCAACTTTCTACATCAGTGATACTACCTTGCAACTTGAAACCAAAATAGCTATTTTACATGAAGAATTATTTTAATGTAACCTTATTAGTCTAAGAGGGTTTCCTGCTTATGTGACTGTCAGAATCTATTTTGTTCGATACAACTTTTTACTTCGGTGTTCTAGGCACTCAGTGTGTTAACATTTTTTACATTGCATGCCCAAAAACTCAACTACCTTGCAACTTGTTACAAAAATGGCTATTTTACATAAATCATAATTATATTAATATTATTGGTCTAAAAGGGTTTCTTGCTTATGTGACTGTCAGAATCGCTTTTACAAGTAAATACAAGTTTTTATATTAGTCTTCTAAGTACATGGCGTATTAACAATGTCAAAATATATTTGTTCGATACAAGTTTCGACATCAGTGTTCTAGGCACATTCTGGACATGCCGCAGGATTTGTGGCAAGTCCTGGGGCATGCAACCAAAAGACATGTACTGGCTATACGTGACAGTCATAAGACCAATGATCACGTATGGCTCTGTGGCATGGTGGCGCAAGGGGCAGCAGCGGCTGACCCAAGCAAAGCTATCTAGCCTACAGAGACCGCCCTGCTTAATGATCAAAAGCGCGCTGCGCTGGACACCATCGGTGGCCATGAAAGCCCTCCTAGGACTGCCTCCTCTGCATATTTACTTGGAGAGAGAGGCAAGGTGAGCAACCTACAGACTCTATCAAGCGGTCAGTAACAAACCGTGGGTGTGTCATATGGAGAGCACCAGTCTCCTCAGAAATGTCCTGACCTGTGACAGACTGGGAATGCCCTCAGACATAATGCCTACAACAACCAATTACAACCGGCCCTACAGTGTAGTCTACCCCCAAAGGGAGGACTGGAGTCGAAAAACGACCGACCTGCTCCGAGCTGACATCTGTTGGTACACCGATGGCTCCAAAACCAAGGACGGTGTTGGAGCTGGAATATATTGACAGACGCCGAGGGCAGAGTTTTTCTTTAGCCTAGGCACTCTCGCAACCATATTTCAAGCGGAGGTATTTGCTATTGAGATGTGTGCTAGATCGCTGGTTGATCGGCACTGCACACGTAAGACAGTTAAAATATTCTCCAATAGTCAAGCAGCTCTTAAGGCTCTTGAATCCAGCCGGTGCAATTCAAAAATCATCTGGAATTACAAGGATGCGCTGACCAAGCTGGGTCAAAACAATTAGGTTACACTACTGTGGATACCTGGACACACCGGCAGAGAGGGTAATGAATCCGCATACCTCCTTGCCAAAAGGGGGGCGGAAACAAAAGTCACAGGGCCGGAACCGGTCATCGGAATATTTTATGGAATGCCCAAGCAGTCTATATCAGCTTGGACACAAAGAAAAAATCTTCGGTACTGCCATGGACTTCTGGGTCTCAGAAACTCGAAGTCCTTCATAAGCCCACCGAACCAACAATGTACTGTCAAACTACTGGAGCAATCAAGGGTACACCTTAAAACTCTAGTGGGACTGTACACGGGACACTGCAGATTGAAATACCACATGCACAAGATCCGCCTAGCGGGAGTTGCCGAGTGCCGCATGTGCATGGAGAGTGATAAATCGCAGAATACATACTGTGTTCGTGCCCAGCAATGCCACGACTAAGATTCGCAATCCTCGGCAATGACACCTTGTTGCCGGGGGAGGTGAAAAAGGGAGAGAGAAAGAGAAAGAGAGAGAGAGATATAGATTTAAGACACATCAACCCGTGAGGATTTTTTAGTGTCTAAAAGAATTTTATTTAAAATCAAGGTGCCAAAAGGCGACATAGATATAAAGACGCAGTACAAACGTTAATTGTTACACAAACGAGTAAAAAATATCACAGTGATTATAAGCAGTTTCAAGTGTTTTAATATGTTCCTGTGCGTATGAGACCTAGATATGTTCTATTAGAGATGAGGCTCTGAGAAAGAAAATCATCTTCTCAGTGTTTTTGTAAGAGAGCTTTTCTTTAAGAGAGCCTCGGATATCATATTTGTATAAAATGTGGGAGTATTTGGGACAGGAATCCAAGATATGCTTAATTGTGAGGGTGATCTCACATGTATCACAGATAGGGGGGTCGGATCGGTTGATTAAAAATCCGTGGGTCAGTCTGGTTTGGTCAATTCTCAGTCTGGTCATGAGCGAGAGAGTGTATCTAGAGAACTTCCCCAGGGGGTGTTTGTAAATACGGTGTCCTTAACCTCGTATAGCTTGTTGTCCTCTAGTTGAAGATCCCATTCAAGTTGGAATATGGCCTTGACCTTATGTTTGGAGAAAGTATTCAAGTCCTTTGGGCTAAAAGCAAGATTAATTTTTAGTCCTTGGTATTCTTTGGTTAGGAGGTCAGCCTTCTCATTGCCACTAATGCCAACATGGCTGGGAATTCAGAAAAATGTTAATATTTTGTTTTGGATATGGATTTTTTTCTAAGTTGTATTTAATGTTTAGGGCAAGAGGGTGTGTGGGGTTAAAGGATTTCAGGACATTAATGGAGCTGAGGGAGTCGGTGGCTATGACCCAGTGGTTTCCATTCAAGCTTTTAATAAGTTCCGTTGCTTTGAAAATAGCAAAAAGTTCAGCTGAGAGAATACCAGTTGAATGGTTTAGGGAGTAGGAGTACTCATAAGGGGGGCAGAAGAGAGCTGCCCCTACTGTTGAATCAGTTTTGGATCCGTCGGTAAAGATAATCTTATGGTTACTGTAGTTGGAGTGTATGAGTTGTTTGTAGAGCTTTCTAAGGGAGTCGCAGCTGTAAAGGTCTTTAGGATACTTAAGCAGAGATAGATCCGTGTTAATAGGAGCAGAGTTCCATGGGGGAAATTTAAATCTTTCAATTGAGATTGGAAGGAAGTGTTAGGTAGATATTTTGAGAAATTTGTTGGTATCTCTCGTGTGTCCTTAGGGAATGGTTTCTTTGGGGGCGGTGTGTGTAAGGAGTTTGGCGCTTAAAGAGTCTGGCATGGGAAATGTGTGGTCTGAATCTTAGAGAATTCCCGTAATTAAGTAAAAGAAGCTGTCTTCTTAGATAGAGGGGTAGTGATTCTGATTCGCAGTATAGACTGAGTGTCGGACTTGTGCGGTAAGCGCCTAGAGCCATTCGCAGTCCACTGTTGTGAATGGGGTCCAGTCTCTTAAGCTGGTAAGAGGGGGCAGAGGAGTACACAATTGATCCATAGTCCAGTTTTGAAAGAATAAGGGAGTTGTGCAATCTTAAAAGTGTGGTTCGGTGGGATCCCCATTTAAAACCTGATAGAACTCTTAGAATATTGAGGTCGCGGTTACATTTATTCCTAAGATGGTCAAAATGATGTTTGAAGTTAAGGGAGGTGAAAGATCTCTATCCCAACAGGATCATTAGATTTATTAGAAGTCTGGACCTGGTGGGAGAAATATAAAAGGGTGTGAGCCACAATAGACCGATCGGTCGCGGTGAAAGGGTGTTATACCCACTCACTTTAAACCTACCTACCTACCTCTAGGCACATGGCGTGTTAACTATATTTACATTGCATTTCTAAAACTAAACTAGTTTGCAACTTGCATTGCAAATAGCTATTTTACATTAAAAAAATCAATGTTACGTTATTAGTCTCACAGGGTTTCTTGCTGATGTGATTATCAGAATCTCTTTTATTCGATACAAGTTTCGACATCAGTGTTCTTGGCACATGGCGTGTTGACAATATTTACATTGCATTCCAAAAACCTAACTATTTTGCAAATTACATTAAAAGTCGCTATTTTACATAAAGAAATATTTTAATGTAACGTTATTAGTCTCAGAGGGTTTCTTGCTGATGTGATTATCAGGATCTCTTTTGTTCGATACAAGTTTTGACATCAGTGTTCTTGAGACCTGGCGTGTTGTTGACAATATTTACATTACATAAAGGTATATTTTAATGTAACGTTATTAGTCTCAGAGGGTTTCTTGCTTATGTGACTGTCAGAAACTCTTTTGTTTAATGCAAGTTTCGGGCATCAGTTTTCCAGGCACAAAGCGTGTTCACATTCTTGTTATAACATGCCAAAAAAGAAACTACTTTGCAACTTGCATCGAAAAAACTCGTAACTATTTTACATAAAAATTTATTGTAACGTCCCAGATAAAACCACACTTATCTGGGGTAACGTAATTAGCCTAAGAGAGTTTCTTGCTTTGGTGGCTGTTAAAGTATCTTATTATTAAAAGGTTAATGTTTAATTAAAAGAGCGATAATATAAAAATCAACGTCAAAATGAAAATAGGGTCCAGAATTAACTTGTTGTTAACCCTGTACATTTTGGCGTTATAATAAGCGTTTTTAAGTTTATTTCTATAAGTAAACTTCTGGTTATAAACTGTATACGTTTTAAAGAGTTAATAAAATAAAACATAACTTCTCATACGCTTAAGTATATCATAAAGAATTGGATAGTATAGTAAAAATATAGTTTAAAACCAACTTGTTTTTCCCATGCTGTATATTTTGGTGCTATCAATTTATTCACAATATATGTTTATATCTTTGTTCTTCTGTTGTATATAATGTTTGAGTTTCTGCATTATAAACAATTTAATATTAAATTTATGTGCTTTGACAGCATTGCTATAAGAAAAATTCTATATAAAAACTTTTTATATATTTTACTATTTTTAACAATAACCCAAAAATATGCATTAAAACATGTTCTGTAAATACGTTGGAAAGATAGAACAAAAATAAAAAAATCATAGTACGTATCCGAGAGCTCAATTAATCAAACATCCAAATTTAAGGCTCTATATCTTTAAAATAAGAGGCGACCGCGCGATGAGCTTCTGAAGTCATTTCTTTAAAATGGGCAGATCTACAATACATCAAATTTAAAAAAAAAACAAAAGTCAGTTTTTATAAGATTTAAGCGGGATCCCTTGGACTTTTTACTTTAAGTGGATAAATCGAGTATTTGTTAATAGTTAAAAACCATAGTTACATAAGCCGAACTTGCTCTCGCTTTATTAATATTATTTTACTGAACAGTTAACCTAGAACACTATTACAAGCAAAATCACGAACTCATTTAGCAATTACAATCGCAAAGATTCTCAGTGCGAAATTTCTCAATTTCACGACAAATTAGATTAGTTCCCGTCAACAAAGGGTAATAATTACGAAGCCCACAGGTCAATTTTATTAATGAAAGTGATTTAATTACACCATTATGCGCTATTATGGTTAACTGTTCACTTGCATTTAACAGTCCGATGTAATAAAATTAAAAAATATTTTCCTTTGGAGTCTCTGACGGTTAAGAAATATCAATAAAAACTTGAGACAAATAAGAGAGATTTTTGAACTGTTGTATATAAAAGTTAAGTACTTTTGCTCTTTAAAATTAATAGCTACTGAAAATCGTTATTTTTTAAAGTAATAAAAAATAACACATACGTACAAGGATTTTTTTCCAAAAGAATAAACAGCTTCTTTGTAGATATTAGGCGCCCTGACTCTGAAAATCGTTTTTATCTATTAGCTTTACTTTGATAATAGAACACAAAATTTAAAAATAATTTTTGAAACTTTGAATAAAAAGGAGTGGAATAAATTATATACATTTTTTTAGAGTAAAGTGCATTTCCTTCTTTGGATTTTAATGCCCTTCGCTTCACATCGTGCATCAACCTATCCGAGGGAGGAAAGAAGGTACTTTCCTACCTTGTTATGTAAAGAACGATTTTCTACGACCTTCTTAGAAAATACCGTTTTCAACCCCTAAATAAAGGTAGAAAACAGCACTTGACCTCCCTAGGGAGGTAAAATTTGTACCTTCTTGTTCCAGCCAAACAAGCCAATTAATTTAAGTCTTGTCAATGTCTAAAACTATTTTAAAGCTTGCGTTATACTTTGACAAGTTTTTAATTCAGGGGTTTACCCAAACAATCTAAACCACAATTTAATAATAGAACACCAAATTCAAAGATAATTTTTAAAAATTTGTATGTAAATAACTATTTCACAATAGCACACAAGCTTTCTGAAGTCTCATTTTTTTCGATAACTTGGAAAAAATATACAGTGACCGCCAGAAAGTATGCAACATACGGAAAAATGTTTTATTTTGACGTTTAGAAAAAATCGATTTTGCAGATCAATTCTGCATCACTTAAAACCTCAGAAACAATTGAACGATCCCGATTATCAATTGTTATTTGGCAGTAAATTTGAATTTTGTTAGGTCGGTTCACCGAAAGTCTCCTTGTTTGTCAAAATATCGAAAAATTTATAAGGATTCAGAATTTAATTCTATGACTATGTGTAAAAGTTTGAGCCATTTGGATAAAAACAAAAATTTGGACATTTTTTTTCTTCATAAAAATATTTTTGTTTGAAAAATTTTTCTTTACCATTTAGAAACAGGTTTTCCAGACCTAAACTAATGTTTCGTCACAATTTTTTTTACTTTAGTAAGTTAGTCATTTTTTCCGAAGAACATTTAAAAAAATGGTATTTTTCGGAAACCCGAGTTGTCGCATAGGCATTAAAATAATTTTTTAAATAATTTTAATATTTTTATTAATATTTTTATGGAAAAAAAATTAAAAAACTTTTGCTTTTATCCAAATAACTCCAAATAAAAAATTAATATTAATAATAATTAATTTTAAAATTTTTTTAACAAAAATATTTTTATGGAAAAAAATGTCAAATTTTTGTTTTTATCCAAATGGCTTAAAATTTTACACATATCCATAGAATTAAATTCTGAACAACTTATCCTTATAAAAGTTTTTGATATTTTGACAAATAAGGGGACTTAAGGTCAACCGACCTAACAAAATTCAAATTTACTGCCAAATAACAAATGACAATCGGGATCGTTTAATTGTTTCTGAGGTTTTAAGTGATGCAGAGTTGATCTGCGAAATCGATTTTTTTCTAAACGTCATGATAAATTTTTTTTCTTTATGTCGCATACTTTCTGGCAGTCACGGTAAACTTTTTTTTGGCAATAGTATAAAACGCTGGTTAATGTAGAGTAACGATAAATCGAAAAAATACAAAATTGCCTTTAAGAAGGTATGCCCTACTAGATGGACTACAAGACAAGAAGCTTTATCGGCTATAAGAAAAAATTATTCATCAACAAAAAAAGTGTACCAGATAAATTTCATTTCCACTAAAAACTACGAACGTGACGAATGCAAAAATATAATTAATACTTTAAAGAACAACTATTTTATAGAGCCTGTTTCTTTTTTCTTTCCGTTCCCGTTTTCAGAGGAAATAACAGCAGGTTTTCTATTTTGACACTTTTCTTCTTCTTCCTCTTCTTCTTCTCTTCCTGGGAGTAGTCTTTCACTACCGGAGGCAGCGCAGCCTCTTGGACTTTTTGTGCCTAATCTCCCATTGTCTTTTATACCAATCCTCCCATTAGTCTTGTTCCTTCTACAAGTCTGTATAACCCCGAGACTGGTTGGTTGATATATTCCTGTGGGCTCATTTTCGGTTGCCCAAATAATGCCTGTCTTGTGATTTAACGCTTCACATTCACACAGTATGTGGTAGGCTGTTTCTTCCCCCTCGTCGCACATTCTGCAACTTGGGTCCCCATTGTATGAGCCTATCTTGTGTAGGTGCCCTCTTAGGTTATCGTGCCCTGTTAGCAACCCTACTGTTATGCGAAGTCTTTTCCTACTTTGTCTGAGTAGTTCTTCCTTCGTTCTTTTGGATGGGCCCCTTATGAAGCCCTTTCCATGTCTTATTCTACCGAGGTTCTCCCAGTATTCCTTGTGTTTGTTTCGGATCCATTCCCTGGTTTGCCCTCCTGCTGTGGTTTTGGCCACTTCAAGGGCAGGTTCTGTTCCAAAGTATGGTGTGGATGATCCATCTTTTGCTGGCTCATCCGCTTTTTCGTTGCCTTCTATTCCTGAATGTCTTGGTACCCACAGGAGAGTAACCCTGTTGCGTTTTCCCAGGATCTCCAGTTCTTTTTGGAATTCCCATGTTAGCTTGGACGTCAACCTGGGGGTTTAGTAGTGCCCCTAGTGACGCCTGGCTGTCTGTTATAATGCAGATCCGCTTGTTTTTGTAAGCCCTCCTGTTATTTTCTTTTGCACAGTGCAGTAAAGCATATATTTCTGTTTGAAATACAGTACTGTGTGTTCCTAGTGAAATGGAAAATTGTGAATTCCTCATTTCACTGTACACGCCCGCTCCAGATCCCTGCTCGGTTTTGGAACCATCCGTATACCAGATGATGTCTCCAACCGTGCCGGGGAGATCGGGCTGCTGCCACTCACTTCGATCAGGAATTTTTATTTCGAAGTTTTGTTGAATGAGTATTGGGGAATCATCTGGTCGTTCTTCATCCAGGATGTTGCCGACATCCTGACTTTTTATGTTGTTGTGTCCAAACTAGCGTAGACACCAGTTGGTTTTTGTTGCTGTCGGAAGAAGCTCATTCTTGCCTCTCCCATCACTATGAGGTTAAGTGGTGGAACGTCTAAGAGACATTCCATGGCTGCTGTTGGGGTTGTTTTAATTGCTCCTGTTATAGCTAAGCAAGCAAGTCTCTGTACCTTTGCCAAATCTGTAACAGCAGTTCTTTGTCGCATTTTTGTCCACCATACCAGTGATGCGTATGTTATCATAGGCCTTACCACCATGGTATATAACCAATAAACCACGTTTGGTTTAAGGCCCCATGTTTTCCCATGAGAGCGTCTGATTAACATAAGAGTCATCTCCGCTTTCTTTTTTGTTTTCTGAAGATGTTGGTTCCAGGTAAGTTTAGAGTCTAGGATGACACCCAAATATTTTACCTCTTCCACAATCTTGATTGGTTCACCTCGTAGGTTCAGGGGTCCTAAGCCCTCTAGATTTCTCCTTTTGGTGAAGGCAACTATGGCTGATTTGGAGGGTTTATGTTTAGTCCCTCCTTTCCCGTCCATCTGGTGACTGCGTTTAGGGCCTGTTGCATTTTATCCCTAACGATGTTGTTTATTTATTTTGACACTTCCTTAACATCTGCAAAAACTAAAAAAAGTTTTTCAAAATAAAAACCTCTTAGGATCTTTAAGACAAGAATGACTATCAGACTTGTCAGTGCTCTTACAGAGGCAAAAAAAATTTTTAAAAAACTAATA
>JAHBCN010014503.1:5000-22598 GCA_019359885.1 Listronotus oregonensis
GCCAAAAATTCCTATCTTTATACTCTTCACCATACCGCTTCGGTCCTGGACTCGAAGTTAAGAAACTGGCAATAGCGTCAATGTAGCATTTTAGTTGAAAGTCCTCAAGAACAGCTCCGGTTTGTTTTTTTTTTTTAATAATTTTGTTTTTCCATATTATTTAAAATCAGAAATCTTTCTGAGGGGGCAAACAAAAATTTATATTGTTTAAACAATATTTATAATATTTAAATAAAACATTTTTTTATAAAATCGTTGTAACTTTTTAAATATTAATTTACGTCATTTTTACACACTATCTTTTTTGTGGATAATTAAATTTCCTACAAAAATATTTTCATAATAATTTCTTGTATCTTTTATAGTTTCGAAGATCTCTTGAACTTCAATTTCTAAGAGCAGAAATTTTACTTAATTTTTGACTGTTTATTATAGATTTCATCTTCTTTAGGTGGTTTTATATAATAGTGACATAAAATAAATATACATTACAAAAATTATTTTTTTTAAGTATTTAAGCAACTCTGAGAAACATATTCTATATTAGATATTTAAGAAAATATGATAAAATTTAAATAAATAAAATTTTATGAAAAGTTATTTATCAGTATTTTAAAATATTTTATTAAATGTTAAAATAAATCTGTTTTACTCACATATACAAAAAATATGAAATTTAATTTTCATTTATATTTTCCGTATTGGAGATTTCATCTTCTTTAAGTGGTGGGTGGTTATCGCAGTTACTTCCACTGCAAACTCTGCAAGTCGGTAAGCAATGAAGGCCACTTTTTCTGCGTTGATGCTGAAACGCATCCTGTTTTGCAGGAGCAAAATAAGATTGTTAAGACGTTTTTAGGTGCTGCTGGTTACGTCATTTTTACTGGTTTTAAATATTCGTCTTTTTGCCAACCCTATTCTTCAGGAGGGATTAGAGAATTAATTTTCCATTGCTGGACTTGTTAGGTAGACTCTTAGCACCTGATAATAAAAAAAATGTTTTTCTAAACTACTTTAAAATAATGCCTTACAACGAGTTGATTTAACAAAAACTATGTTAAGTAAATATGGAAATATTAAAAAAGATCATCTTTTATTTATTCATGCACTCACTGGATGTAATACTACCTCCGCCTTTTATAATAAAGGTAAAAGTAATTTTATTAAAATTTTTAATAATGATTATAAATTACGTGCAGCACCTGAAACTTTTATCGTTGACAATACAAGTGATGAAGTACTTTTCAATAAAGGTGTTAGTTGTACACTCATAATGTATGGTGCTAAAACTGCCAAAAACTTTTATAGCATTAGCTTCAAAAGATAAAAGTGTACATCTTTATTCACTACCTCCAACAAAGGATGCAGCAAAACAACATATCAAAAGAGTCTACTGCAAAAATTGGAAAATTAATTCTTTAATCCCTCCTGAAAAATGGGGTAAGCAAAAAGACGATTATTTAAAAACAGTAAAAATGACGCAACCAGCAGCACCTGAAAACGTCTTAAAAATAATATTTTACTTTTGCAAAACAGGATGCGAGTGACTGCAATGACCACCCATGAAGAAGATAGAAGAAGATAAAATCTCCGATAAGCCAAAAATTTAAATGAAAACTAAATTTTAAATTTTTTGTAAAATATGTGAGTAAGGCAGAAAATTGTTAACATTTAATATTTTTTTTAATACTGATAAATAACTTTTCAGATTTCTTTTTATTAAAATTTTATCATATTTTATTAAATTTCTAATATAGAATATAATTCTCAAAGTTGTCTAAATCCTAAAGAAATATATAATTTTTTAATTTTGTTAAGTATATTTATTTTATGTCTCCATTATTTTAAAAATATCTTATAAGCAACTATTCCAGTTTAGAAATTAAGTAAAATTTCTGCTATCAGAAATTAAAGAGCACAATATCTTCGAAACTATGAAAAATTTACTACAAAATTACTATTTTTGTAGTAAATTTAATTATCTGCAAAAAAGTTACTGCGATTTTAAAAAATAATTTTCCATTTAAATATCATTAATATTGTTTAAACAATATGAATATTTGTTTGCGCCCTTCAAAAGGTTTTTGTTTTTAAATTAAAGGAAAAAACAAAATTAATAAAAAGAAAAAAATTATATATCAAAATCGGAGCTGTTTTTGAGGACTTCCAAATCTTGACAGTTTTATGTATTCATTGACGCTACTATAAGTATGCTTAGTTGTTCAGCCCTATTGACACCTATAAACTGGTATATCGCCTGAAATAAAATAAATATAAACGCCTAAAAAAGCCCAAAAATTGAAAATATTTATTCACCTTTCGGTGGCAACTGACTCTACCATCGTTTTTAGAATAAAATTATTCTATAAATAATTAACAAAAAATTAAATAATGTTTAAAATTAAAATTGTAACAATTTCAATATAAAAATTCAATTTTTTTTTATATTTTACCTATAATATAAAACCTATATTTTACCCATAATATAAAACAAGATCCATTGTACTCAAACACATTTATTTAACAAAAATGTAAGTAAAAATTTCAATATCTGTTTTTAAGCAAGCTTTCATAAAAGCTATTTTCCTGCTTCACATTTTCTTTTGATCTATAAACATTCATTTTCGGTTCTTCCTCATTCTACTAATTTATTTATCTTCGCTGGTTCCCTTCGTAACGGCGCGATTTAATTTCGGCCTCGTCGCGTTTTCATAAACATTTACGACTATATTTTCAGGAGCTCGGATTAAAAATATTATTAAAAGCTTTACAGAGCAGTAGCGTTGCTCTAATGGGGCGACTTTGAGTCGAGGAAAAATTTTAAAGCATTCTTTTTAAATATTAAAACAAGTCAGCTAGATTGCCTCGAGTAAAATATAAAAATTCGTCCATTAGATATTTTAAGTAAAACATCAAAGGCTTTCTATATTATAAATTTTTAAGTATAACCCATTTTTACCGTGTTATTATGTATGTACCGTGGAAGAAGGCATTATTCCTATTAAATAATAACCGATTTTACTTTAAAATTCTCAGTATATTTCTCAGTTTATACGGAAACACAGAAAACATATTTTGTTGCTTTATTTCAGAAAGATTACACGGGTAATCTGAAAAATATACAAGTTTAAAGAAGTAATTAAACAGGAAGGAAGCTTACAGTGAATTATATCACTTATTTTTTGGCATTAGATTTTTTAAGCATTTCCCTTTGCCGAAAAATAAGTTTTACGAGCTTCTCGGTTTATTAAAATATTCAGTGAAAGACAAAGATACAAGACTTTAAAGGGCTGTGCCTATGGAGGAGGGACCTGCTGTTAGCCTAAAGTAATGCATATTTGAAATATGTCCATACAGTTTTATTTAAATTGGTTGGTGAAGGTTTTTTCAATAAGCCTGTCAAAACTTTAAACTTAAACAACACAATGATAAATAAAAGTTATAATTCACTAATCTTTTATTTATTTTAAAAAGTACTTTTGAAATAATGTATTAGAAATAATGTTGTTTAAAGGTCCACCGCGACTTCGCTTAGTTTCATGCATTCTGGAGGCCCAGGTAGGTAAGTTTACAGTGAGTGGACTTTTTACGCCCTTCACTGCGACCGCTCGGTCTATTGTGGCTCACACCTTCCGGAGGCCCAATTCTCCACTACTATTTGATACACTTCACGTGGTATGTTTTCAATGGTGAGTTAAATGTTCTGTTTAAGGTCTTGAATTGTTTAGGTCTTATATCTGTAAATAAGAGATTTTACATAACCCCATAGAAAATGGTCCAAGGGTGAAAGGTCGCAAGACCTTGGTGGCCAGTTTACATCAGCATTTCTGGAAGTAACGCGTTCAGGAAACCATTCTTGCAACAAAAAGATTGTGTTACGAGCTGTATGGCACATAGCACCGTCTTGTTAAAAATAAACATGGTTATTGTTCATAATAATTTGTCAGTTCCGGTCACAAATATTCCGTTATCATATTCCTATAACGTTTACCAGTAACAGTTACACTATTTCCATCCACATCTTGAACAAAGTAAGGTCCAGTTTCACCTGGTGCCCAAAAACCACATCAAACTGTAACTTTCTCAGCTTGAAGAGGCAGCTCATGGATCTCTTGAGAGTTTTTTTTAGCCGAAATCCTACATTTTTGATTATTAACCAAACAATTGATCCAGAAATGAGCTCCTTCAGAAAAGATTATTTTTTGCCCGAAATGTGGGTCGTTTTCCAGTTCCTCTAAAGACAGACCAGTTGGCGAAATTTCGACGCATATGATGATCAGCTGGTTTCAGTTGTTGGGTTATTTGAACTTAATATGCCTTCAGATGCAGATCATGATGCAAAATTCTTCAAGTGGTCGTCTGAGAAAGGTTTACTTTTTGGGAGCGTCGTGGAATTGACAATTTCGGAATGACTCTGCACTTCGGCTTATAGCAGCGATGTTCTCCCGAGATCGGGCAACCCGACGATGCACAGAGGTTAACTTATCTGCAACTAACCTACTTCGTTCAAACTTTTCGACGAGACGGTAAGTAGTACGCTCCGTTGGTCGATTATGTTTACCATAAATTTCTCGCAACGCTTGAAAGGTCTGGCAAACTGAACACTTATTTTGGTGGTAAAAGTTTAGAAAAAAGGTTTAAAAGCATAAAACAAGTATTAAACTTAAAATACGAATATACTCACAATCCCGAAATATAGGATAAATCATGAAATCATTTTTTTATTTGTAAAAAATTTAAGAAAAATGCGCAAAAACGTAGAAATCAAATACAATTAACTCATTCTCAAATAGAAGCCTACAGAGTTATTGTAACTGTGACAACATCTACTGAAAAGATATAAAAAACGATTAATTGATTTATTTATGAAACATTTAGGAAAGTATTAAATTTTAAGAAGTAATAAACAAAATTATATATTTATCTTAGCTTTATAAAAATTTTCTACCAAGAATCTATAGTAGGTGACACTAAATAATTGTATGTCCCAATGACTTCTAGAAAAAAAAAGAAAGTTCTCTGGAAGTACTCAAATTTATTACAAATTTAGACCTTGCACCAAATCTAAGTATTGCGTTGCGTATATTATTAACTATACCAATGAGTGTTGCCACTGGGAAAAAAAGTTTCTCTAAACTAAAATTAATTTTCAAAAATTTAAGATCAACATCAACACAACCTCGACTGAACGGCTTAGCTATGATATCTATCAAGCACGTATCTGCGAAAAATTAGACCTTAAAATAGAAATTAAAAATTTGCGCAGTTGAAAGTTCCCAAAAGAGTTTTTTGTTAATTATTTTTAAGTTGTTAATTTGCATGTAGCTAATGTTTTTTGTTTTTAAAATAAAAAGCATTTTATCAAAGTGTGTAAGTTTTCAATGCCGATTTTAACTACCTCACATAGGTTTTCCGGGCTTTTTTGTCGTGGTCTCCTGGTATTTCTACCATTGTTTTTAAGTTGTATGTATTTTGTATTTGAAATCTTATTTAATTTTTAATTTAATTCGTTACCCCCTTTTCTTTATCATTAAATCAATTTGTGTGGCGGAAATTTTTATTTTTGCCCAGGAGCGGGCCCTGCCCAAGGATAATATAAAAGTGACATGAAAGAACTTGGTAAGTATAGCATTTATAATTATTAAAAATAATGTCTGCTTAGAGGTCAAAACAATAATAAATGTTAAATAAAAGACGTATCTTAAACTTTAATTATGGTCTTTACTTCTTTTCCATTATGATATAAACAATGCCTTCGGATGACTACTTAGATGAAGAAATAAGATTATGAAAGAGTAAAGAAATTAAATTTCAATATACATTCTATAGGCAAAGTGCTATTTCCGGCAAAATAATAAAAAAAACATGCTTTAAAAATATTAAGCCAAAATTAAAATCCTTTTCTCCGTCTATGATAATACTACTGAAAAGGCGTCAATATTACAGCAGCTGGCGCCATGTACGTTTTTCACGCTTATAAAACGTCTCAAAGAAAAATCCCCAAAATATCATTAAGATGATTGACATACAACATGTTAAATGATGCATGTTACCTACATGGAAGTTAAAACAAGTTTTCTACAAATCGATTGCCTTTCCAACACCCCCTAACCTACAGATTATTTTTTAAGTGTCACTGGGTGTGTAGGTAAATTTACTCATAATTAAATATATTTTTTTAATTTACTTTATTAAATAATATACAATAAATATGTTACCTAATGACACATATGCAGGATGTTGATTGAATATGTCGCTGAATCTGGAGACTGGTATTTTTAAAGATCATATAAACATGGGGCCTAATTGGTTTGTTTTGTCTATAGAGGGTATTAAAATAATTTATATATATATATATATATATATATATATATATATATAATATATATATATATATATATATATATATATATATATATATATATATATATATATATATATATATATATATATATATATATATATATATATATATATATTTTTCTTTTAAATAACTAGAAAGGCATATTAGTTTAACGTTGCTTGATGATGATTTTTAATTGTTTACGAAGTGAAAAATTGGTTGTCTCATTTTACCAGTAGCATGCACAGGGTTATCGCGTAAGGTTTAGGTTTGTAAGTTCTTTGTTTTGATCTTTCTAAACATTGGTGGTAGGTCTCTAAAAATTCTTGTTTAAATATAAAGAATTTTTTCGCGACATACCGTTTTTAACCAGTGGTTGATAGTCAGTTCTTTCCCCCAACATTCTAACCGTGCTTAACTCGCCTATCCTCGCAGTTTAATAACGGTTTATGTATGTTACGCGTGTGTCAACTTACATACTAATCGTTTGATTCACTTTTAAATTTAAATCCAAGTGTAAGGTTTTTGGAGAGTTAAGAAATAAGTCGAAAAGATAATATTTAAACCAAATTTTCCATTTAATAAGATATTAGAGCTGTTTCCAAGTCAACTGTAACAAGTAAATCTTTTCCTCTATGATTTAAATATAATTGTACTCATTTATCCATTTGGGAATTAACTAATAAATCGAAAAAGTGGCGAATCCTCCATTATTTTAATTTGACATTTTCATAACCATTAAAGCTCTTCCCGACTAGTGGCAATAGCGGGGAATGGGACAAAGTAATGACTGATACGGACGTCATAACACCTTTCCCTACGATCCCCTTCTCCCCCAAAATTAACCGGTATTTCGGGCCGCCACCAAAAAAAAAAGTAAGGGTCAAAAGTTTAAGTTGACTTTACCAGTCAGAATTAATTGAATTAAAAACACAAATACATATACTACAATTTTAATTTTTATTAATAATCATAGAGATCGAACGTGTTAGAATAACACCATACGTCACGGTTTTATACGGGTTTAATGAGACCGTGATATCGTGCTTTTTACAGCGTTCGATCTCTACCCTGAAATTTTGGGAGTGTAAAATTTTAAAGATTTAGACGGGAATTGTTTTATTTTAGGTAATTTTCAAGAACCCAGGGTAGGTCGACGGAAAACGTATGGGTGGAGCGTTGAAAGAGAAAGGCTTAATTGCGGAATCTTTTGGTATGACGTTTCTGGCCTTTTCTTCTTTAAATCGGACTTTACCTATGTTTTAAAAATAGTTTTTAAAAAATATTTAAATTTAAATTTATAATTATTTTACTGACACTTTTAAAACTAACATTACCCTTAATTTTATTTGCAGATTTCGTTGAACTGTCACTAAAATTATTTAATACATTAAAATAAAATTTAAAAATTGGGCTACAGTTACTAAAATAAATTTTAGGTAAATCAAGAAGTAAATGTCAGAAAATTGTAATATTAAAATTTACAAGCTGAGCTTCCGAACTGAAACTTAATTTTCAACGAGCGAGCGCTTTGTTATTATGCATATGAAAAATTATGCAAATATCGGGAAAAATAACGACTATGATTCATTAACAAATGCAAATTGGATGAAATTATCTTAAAAATTACTGCTATTATACCTTGATTTTTACTGCTTATAGCCGTGTAATAAATATTTTCAATGGATTAATAAATATGTTGTTTGAATTTATACGACTTAGCCCTAGTTTTTCTTATACTACGAGATGCACCCTGATTACACTTATAAATACAGTTTTTCTTTGTTACATCTAAGTTATAGAATTTTAAGTGCTAAGGAATATTTTAAGTAAAATTTTAATTAGGCCAATCTATTAGAAAACCAGATATTTTGAATGTACGAGATAGAAAAAAACTTTCTCACTAGACTTGTAGGGTTTACCCTAAACCACAAGGAAAAATATACGCATATACAGGGTGAACCACAAACATCTGGTAAACCAAACTTACAATTCTTTAAATGGTACATCCTGTATATTATATTTCAGGGTGATTGCGCTAAAAATCCTCTCAAATATACATAATTTAGCTATGTGCTTCAGTAGTTTTTGATATATTTAGTATTAAACCCAAGAACAAATTTTCTTCCTATTTTAAAATATATCGCATTAGCCATGAATCTAGGACAACATGTAAACCAACAAGTAATCTGTTGTCAAAAAATGACAGTTTTCTTGCAAGTTGATGTCCATAAAATGGTTTACACTGAAGAAGAAAAGTGTGAATTAGCTTATTTTACAAAAACAATAAGAATGCTATTGCAGCAAGAAGCACTTTTTATTAAGTAAAAAGAAATTTTCGACAAGGTAAAAATGTCCAAAGAAAAAAACGAACTGTTCAAATTAATGAAAGTAATGAACTAGAAATTCTTATATATTTTGAAGGTAAAGACTAACATTTTTTTTATAAAATTTTATTTATAAATATCACCCCTACAAAATATTGCCAGTCCAAAAATTAAATGAAAACCAAAAAGTTCCTAGAGAAGGCTTTTGTTGGCAGATGTTCCAATTAAAAATTAATGTCAACGATCTTTTTAAAAACATTTTATGGAGCGATGAAGCATCCTTTCATACGACAGGACTCCTTTAACAAAAAAAAAATAGTCCTATAAGGGCTTCTGCAAACCCCCGTGGACTATAAGCATTTGGTGCGGCATTCTTAATGATACAATAATTAGCCCAATTTTTATAACGGTCATTTAACTGGTGAAAGATATTTACATTTCCTTGAGAAAGACATTAAAAATCTTTTGGACGATTTACCTCTTCGACAATATAATAAGCTAATATGGCAGCAAGCCGGGGCACCGCCCCATAATGTAGTTTCTGTCCGTAACTTTTTAAACAACCGCTATCCGCTATGGATTGGAAAGAATGGAGGAATTGAATGGCCATCAAACAGTCCCGGTTTAACACCTCTAGATGCTTTTTTATGGGGCTTTTTAAAAAACGAAGTATACAAAGAAAAAAGTAGAACATTGTAGACTTAATAATTAAAATTACATACGCTTTAAATACTTTGAACCAAGAGAATTCGCATTTTATTGTTAACTCCATCCGCAAACTAGATAATAATTACAGAAAATGCATTAATAACAACGGTAGTCATATAGAGCATTTATAATAATATTGTTATTTATATTATGTTAGCAAATTATAAATTATTTAACAACAGATTACTTGTTTGTTTGCATGTTTTTCTAGATTCATAGCTAATGCAATATATTTTAAAATAGGAAGAAAATTTGTTCTTGAGTTTCATACTAACTATATTTAAGGCCTACTACTAACACACATATGGCTAAATTATATATATTTAAAAAGATAATTATCCATCGCTGTTGTCCTCCATGATTATTACACACAAAGTAGTATGCATGTTTCATACCAGTCAGCACAAATCCAAAGATAAACAACTCGCGAACCCGCCCGTTGTCGTATCCTGCTTGCTCCATTGCATTATTTTGTGCCGGTTAGTATAGTTCGATTCCGATTAAAAAGCGTCGTCGTCATGAAAATAATAAAACGACAAATTTTATTAGATTCGGAAAGTGAAGAAACCATTTGTCCTAAGGTAAAAAGGGTGAGAAACCAAAAATATAATCACCTTTTGTTTCAACTGCGTAAAACAAAATCAAAACTTCGCGTAAAATACTTTGTATTGTCAAAATGTTAATGAATGACGGAAGTGTTATAGACGTATGTCTTATCCCATATATTATATTTATATATTTCCATATATTGCTGTAATCGATTATTGTCTTATAGCATTTTCCTTGTTAAAAAAGAAGTTAAATATTTAATAGAATAATTGACTTATGTCTTATTCTATATTTTATATACATTTCCGTATATTGCTGTAATCGACTATTGTCTTATATCATTTTTCCTTGTCAAAAAGGAAGTTTAATATTGAATGGAATAATTGACGAATGTCTTATTCTATATATTATATACATTTCCATATATTGCTGTAATCGACTATTGTCTTATAGCTTTTTTTCCTTGTAAAGGAAGTTTAATATTTATTGGAATAATTAACGAATGTCTTATTCTATATATTATATACATTTCCATATATTGCTGTAATCGACTATTGTCTTATAGCATTTTTCCTTGTCAAAAAGGAGGTTTAATATTTAATGGAATAATTCACGAATGTCTTATTCTAAATATTATATACATTTCCATATCTTGCTGTAATCGACTATTATCTTATAGCATTTTTCCTTATGAAAAAGGAAGTTTAATATTTATTGGAATAATTGACGAATGTCTTATTCTATATATTATATACATTTCCATATATTGCTGTAATCGACTATTGTCTTATAGCATTTTTCCTTGTTAAAAAGGAAGTTTAATATTTAATGGAATAATTGACGAATGTCTTATTCTATATGTCATATACATTTCCATATATTGCTATAATCGACTATTGTCTTATAGCATTTTTCCTTATTAAAAAGGAATTAAATATTTAATGGAATAATTGACGAATGTCTTATTCTATATGTTATATACATTTCCATATATTGCTATAATCGACTACTGTCTTATAGCATTTTTCTTCGTTGAAAGTTAAATATTTGGGATAATTGACGTATGTCTTATTTTATATATTATATACCCATAAAAGAGATTCTATGTATATTACAGTAATGGACCTATGTCTTATATTTTTTGTGGATAAATAATAATTCTGTATATATTATATTGTAGTTATTGATGTGTGTCTTACTGCAATGTTTTTGTAGCTAAAATAATCATAATAATTGACCTATGTCTTATTGTGTTTTTCTTATATTACTGTAATAACTAATTTATATTTCACGTTTTATTGCAAAAAATGCAACAAAAATCACTTTAATATCTTACTTAATATCCTGGGTAAAAACCCAGAATTAACAAAAGTTAACATTAACCAATTTGAAAAAACTTATTATTGTCAGGCTATAACCGATTTACTGTAGGTGCTATTAGAAAATGTCGTTATACGAAGGATCAATTTTTATCCTCATTTTTTCTTTACCAAATGGTAATTATAGATTTATGTTAAAATAAAAATAAATACTTTCATAACAGCTTCTAATTTTATAAAAAGAGGAGTATAAAACCGTCTTAAAACTAGTTACTTCCTCGGTTTTCTTAATCAGTATTGATCTTAAGGACGCATATTTTTCTTTGTCCATAAAACATAAACATAAAAAATATTTACGGTTTTGTTTTAATAATCACTTATACAAATTTACTTGCTTACCATTCAGCTTAAACTTGGCCTCTTATATATTTACACAAATAGCAAGTCTGCTATTAAAATATTTTAAGAACAAAATATGCTGTGTTCATCATATCTTTGACGATTTTTTGATAGTACCGAAATCATATACGCGATGTATAAAACAAACAAATATTGTCCGTAAGCAACTTTTAAGCTTGGGTTTCTTTATTAATTATGATAAAGGCTAACCTAATTCTGATCAGAAAATAACGTATCTTGGTTTTATTATAAAGAAAAATGATGAGTAGATAAAGAGAAAAAAAAACATAAGGTTATAAATAAATTGTTATCTTTTCGGAACAAAAATTCATGTAAGATCAGTGATTCCGCAAAATTAATAGGTACACTAGTTGCCACAAAACCAGCAATAAATATGGTTGGCTACACATAAAAAATATGGAACTTGAAAAATATAGAGCTCTTTTTTCCAAATAATAATAATAATTATATCGGCCAAATGAGTTTACCAAATATTTTACAAAACGATTTCCGATGTTGGCTGGAAAATATCTCAATTGGTAAATAATATTTTGTACACGAGCTAAATATTTAACCTTTTAAAGAAACAGTAAACACCCATAATAGATTTATTTGCAAACTATCAAAACAAAAAATAAGAAATTTGTTCGTGGCAGCTCGATCCAGAATCCATGTGCGTAGAAGTCTTTACAATCAGGTGGATGACGTATTTTTGTTTTTTTTTTATGCATTTCCTCCATTTTCACTAATGGGAAAAGTTTTGGAAAAAATCGTACAAGAAAAAGCATCGGAAATTTTATTAGTTCCATATTGGCCCAGCCAATATTGGTATCCCATATTTAAGAGCTCACTTTTTAGGTGACCTTTAATTTTTCCTCTTTTGATGGTTTTTTTTCTACCACCTTTCAGATCAACATTAATTCAACTTTAAAACATTACCTTGGTTACTAGGATTTTTGTAAAGGGGGCGTTCCTTAGAAGAGGCACAATAGAAGCAGCAATTCCAACATTATTTGCCTCACTAACAGAAAGTACATTAAAACAGTCTTATAATGTTTCAAAAAATGGTGCGACTCCTGTTCCAAAGTCGGTCATAATACTTACGAATATAAAGTAAATATTATTTGTATATAAAAATTATTAAAATATTCTATAGAGATAAAGAATTCAAGAATGTCTTTCTCGATATTAAATACTCACAGAGCTGCATTCCCTCAGAACAAAAAATGATAAGGATATTTTAAAAAGTTTTTTAAAGAAGCCTATAATCTAAATTCACCTTAACCGAAATACGCAGCTACATGGGATCCTAATATAGTTTTAGTATATTAAAAAAAAAAAATTCGTTAAAAAACTATTCCCTTACTTTTACCCTAACTTACTTTTAAGTTAGTCACTTTAGTTGCCTATACCTCTGCCCAAAGAGTTCAAACAATTTCCAAAATATGTCTTGATAACATAAAAAACACTAATAATTAAATAGAAATTTGAATACCCAAAAGATTAAAAACCTCTGGGTTTAAAAACTACAACCACTGTTAATTTTTTTTTCCGGATAAACCTAGTCTTTGCGTTGCAAAAACTCTACTTTCTTATATAGAGAGAACTTCTAAACTACGACTGATCTAAGACCTAAACAAAAAGAACGGCTATTTCTGACATATAAAAATCCCTACTATACAGTCACCTCGCAGACCGTAAGCAGGTAAATAAATAGGCTGTTAATTAATAGTGAAATTGATACCGCCAGATTTTCAACACCAGCTACTGTAAGGGCTCGGATAAACATCGAATTAATAAGAAATGTGGCAGGGTGGACTCAAAAATCCGATGTATTTTGCAAGTAAGAGTATTTAATAGACCAATCACTGCCTCTAAAGATATACCGTGTGTCCCAAATTGGTGGGGAATGTATGGGGATCTTGGAAACCACGATAGATAGAAAATCGGTTAAATGAGGAAAGTTTTGGACAATTATGTTAGTAAGCTAATCCAGTTTACTACATGGTTTTATCTATTTAGGTTTTTGAGAAATTTTGAAAAAACCTAAAACATGCATTTTCGAAAATCGGCCATATTTTTTTTATAAGTGAAAATTTTTCAAATCTGTAAAAACTTCTTCAAAGCAACTTTTTTTGTAGAATATGACCGAGTAGTCAATTTTTATTTTCTACGTTTCGGGTTTTTAGAATCATCATCAACTTTATTTTTTCATATGGACGCCATATTGGATTTTTACGCAGCCAAATAGTGCTTTTTTATTCTGATTTCAACAATGTATAACATGTTATAATTTAAGAGTTTATAACCTCATTTATTTCAAAAAACAAATATTTTCTCAGTTGGCCTTGATTCCGGCGAACGTCATTTTTTTTGTAAACAATAAAATATTAGTAATTGGCAAAATAGATAAGCTGAACAGATATTTTACAGAAATAGGTTTCGCGAACATAGCTATAACGTTAATACGTGTTACAAGAAAATGTAATGGCGCCCATATGAAAAAGTAAAGTTGATGAATCATCATCAACTTTACTTTTTTATATGGGCGCCATATTGGATTTTTTTGCAGCCAAAAAGTGCTTTATTCCTATTTCAACAATGTATAACATGTTATAGTTTAGGAGTTTATAACCTCACCCACTTCAAAAAACAAATATTTTCTCAGTGGCCTTGATTCCGGCGAATGTCATCTAGCGTCATTATCAAGTTAGCTCGGGTACGTTATTTAAATTTTTTCAACTTTGTGAAATGGTTAACTATTTAAAGAAATACTTGATATTTTGCAACGTTATTTTTAAAGCAATAGAAATGTTAATATAGCTGCGCAAACGTATTTCGACAATTTTCCTGCAAGGCAGCATCCTAAACTAACATACTTTCGAAAACTGGTTACAAATTTGCTTAAATTCGAAAGTTTTAAAAAACCACGACCTAAGAAGTTAACCAACATTTTAAAGAAAATCCAACATCTTCGGCCAGGAATGTTGAAAGAGAATTCCACATACCTAAGTCAACCATTTATAGGGTAGTTGGGACTATTTAAAAAAATATCGTTAATATGTTGAGAAATATGGACAATATTTTGAATTTTAGGTCGTTATTTTACATCTTCATTTTAGTAGGAATATTAGTTTAACCACTTTTCATTGTTTTTGTTTTCACTTGTTTCAATTAACTTGTTACGTGTAGTTTTGTTGTAACACGGTATTTACGTTATAGCTATGTTCGCAGACCCATTTCTGTAAAATATCTGTTCAGCTTATCTATTTTGCCAATTACTAATATTTTATTGTTTACAAAAAAAAATGACGTTCGCCGGAATCAAGGCCAACTGAGAAAATATTTGTTTTTTGAAATAAATGAGGTTATAAACTCTTAAATTATAACATGTTATACATTGTTGAAATCAGAATAAAAAGCACTATTTGGCTGCGTAAAAATCCAATATGGCGTCCATATGAAAAAATAAAGTTGATGATGATTCTAAAAACCCGAAACGTAGAAAATAAAAATTGACTACTTGGTCATATTCTACAAAAAAAGTTGCTTTGAAGAAGTTTTTACAGATTTGAAAAATTTTCACTCATAAAAAAAATATGGCCGATTTTCGAAAATGCATGTCTCAGGTTTTTTTCAAAATTTATCAAAAACCTAAATAGATAAAACCATGTAGTAAACGGGATTAGCTTACTAACATAATTGTCCAAAACTTTCCCCATTTAACCGATTTTCTATCTATCGTGGTTTCCAAGTTCCCCATACATTCCCCACCAATTTGGGACACACTGTATTTGTAAGATCAATAATAAAATAAATTACTTTGTTTTAGACATATAATTAATCTAGTAAGAAAATCTCTTTTTACTGTGTTAAAAACATATTTTTTTTATCTAGTTTCTTTACATACTATTATTTAAGGAATTTAAAAAATGTACCCGAATTTGTTCTTACGTTTATAATATAAAACATTTTATTTGCTGTCAAAATAAATCTTGTATTATAAAATTGTTAATTAGATCATTTAAAATCTTTAAACATCTACTTTGTGTGTAATAATCATGAGGACAACAGCGATGGAAATTTAATTGATCGACTTACCTGTAAGGATGATCGATCGTAATTATGAAGGTTATCCAAATGATTATTACAGCCCACCCCCTTCCCAAAGTAAGTACCCTCGATCTAATTAACTAAAATAATGCAATGGGAAGCAGGATCGACAACGGGCGGGTTCGCGAGTTGTTTATCTTTGGATTTGTGCTGACTGGTATGAAACATCTACTACTTTGTGTGTAATAATCATTTCGGACAACAGCTCGGATAATTACGATCGATCATCTTAACAGGTAAGTCGATCAATCTATTAATTTTAGGCCCATCAACCAAAACATAATATACAAGATGTTCCATTTAAAAAGTCGTAAGTTTGGTTCACCAGATGTTTGTGGTTCACCCTGTATATGCCTTAACTTTTTTTTATTATGGTTTAGGATAAACCCTACAAGTTTGGTATAAAAAGTTTTTTTTTATCTTATATAAAAAGCCAGCAGAAACTGTTTAATTATGAAGAAAGACCTTGTACCAAATGGGAGACGTATTTTTGCTGGAAATTCTTAAGAAAAATATGTATAAAAATCGAAATGTGCTCCGTCTTAGAAAGTCCTTAAACATTTGTCAAAAATATAAGATATAGAAAAACGAAAAAAAAAATTTAATTAAATCGCTCATTACTTTGTAAGTTTTTGTATTAGAGATAAAGTTTTGTAATTAAATTTTCCGAAGGATAAATTGGACCTTTTGTTGCAAAGCAGCATTAAACAATGAAAATGACAAACGTAGTTTTTCATGATTTCTTAGGACTCCTTAAATTTAGTGATGAGCGAGACCGGTCTTGGTCTTGCGGTCTTGGTCTTGGTCTTGGTCTTGCAGCAAGACCAAGACCAAGATCGCCATTTCGCTTGCAAGACCAAGACCAAGACCGGGGTATGCAAGACCAAGACTAAGACCGATGTGTGCAAGACTACGCAAGACCAAGACCGACTTGCAAGACTCTTGCACTTCATTTTTTTTTTGATATTGTAATATTTTATTGTTATATTCAATATACAGAGGTATTTCATACAAACATGACAAAAACTGTGTTAAGAACTGCCAAACGAGGCGATTATTTAATGAGTAAAAGATTCTTTAATAAAATAATAGTTAAATTGATCACTTTGTTTTTTTATTTCTATAGTTCTTTAACAACGATAATGAGTAAATTTAATAACATGTTTCAAAAATAATGAGATGGTGACTCAATTGTCCACAAAGCTTGACAACTCCAAAATCGTTTACGACAGAGAAAAACTGGGGGTACAAAAGTTATGGAAGCTGAAAATTACTTTATATTTTTAATGTTTTTTTTTTTTTTTTAATTAGCCATCAATGATGCCCTTACAGGGTGGATCAAAAACTACAAAATCCGAAATACATATCTTTTTTTTTCACACTGTAAGAATAGCACCAAGATTGTTTTAAAATAAAGATAATGTAAAAATAATGGATTAATAAAAAATATATTTGCTATGTGATAAAGAATACTTGTTATATAAATGGGTTGTAAAAATCACTTCCGGTTTAGAGGGAAAAGTCAAAACCGAAAATAATAATTAAAAACCATCTACGTCGACATGGTTCCTATATAACAACAAATTTTAGCATAATATACAGGGTGGCGATTTTTTCTAAATTAATTTTTTTCAATAATTTTTTTATTTTAGGGGAAAAGCTAAAAAAAGGGAGTTTTCTTAAGTGGCAGTGCAGTGATCGAAAAATTCTGGAATAGAAAATAATTTTACATTTCATGCCCTTTTCGTCTATAATTTTTGTATGTTTAGTTTTTTACAATCTTGAACAATTTCGGAAATATCGACTTTGTCACACTATTGAGCCCGCTTGTATCTGCACA
>JAHBCN010014504.1:0-22607 GCA_019359885.1 Listronotus oregonensis
TTTATCTGGTATAAACTATAACTGGATGTATATAAAATCTTTTTTAACTCATGAACAACTTTTTGAGCTGTTTTACCAGAACACAAATTGTCTATTTCTTGCAAACGCCAATAAAAGTTATTTAAAAAATATAAAATAAATACATACTTCTAGTAAAGTTAATTAAAAGTAGGTTAGTACAAAAAATATTAATAAAGCATTTGTGAAATGACCGCAATTATAAAATAAAATGGTCATACATAACGCCTAATTAAGTTCAGTGGCGTCTACGGGGACACTTTTTTGAAAATAATTGTGAAAAAATGTACGCCACTGACTTTCTTGCAGTTTTTATGTTTTTTTTTTAGTTAAGCAAAAATACAACTTTTTTGTCTATAGACATTTTTTCCTATCTTAGATTAGATTAGATTATTGAGCGGAGATGGCGAAAAATGACCTCCACCACTGCAACCTTACCAGATTTATTGTGTTTTCTCCTATCGTTCTTTAGAGTACCTTGTCCAAGCCCGTCTTCTTAACTGACTCAGGGTCTCAAACGGCCATCCATATAACTTCCGGGTTTTTTGGCTTCTCCTCCCCAAGCCTAGAAAACCTAAGCCTGCATAGTGCCCAAAGGGGCCCCACATGTAAGGCTGTTTCTTCAGCCTCCTGGCAGAACCTACACAGGCCCCCACCAGGTTTTTCCCCTTTCCAGGTTTTTGTTGAGTTTACAATGCCCGTTAGTTGACCTACCTTATCCTTACGACCTTGGCTGTGGTATGGGTCCGATGTAAACTTGGCCGAGCGGGTCTTAATGAACGCTTTGCCTGTCTTTCCCGGTGTTTTCCCCCAGTTTTAAAAACTGTCTGTCTACCCATCTCTTAATAGATGCTTTGAAGAGACCTGCCGAGATACCGCAGAAGGGCCCCCGGGCCCCTATTTTCCGCGGCTGATCCTCTTTGGCTAGGTCTCGGCCTCTTCGTTGCCGGATGGCCCTCGTGGCCTGGTACCCAGGCTACCGTAAGTTTTTTCCGCCGACTTTTTCCGGGCCGAAAAGTCCCCGACTAGTTTAAAATTAATTTTGGGGCTGATGGCCTTGGGGGGTTTTGGGAAAAAGACGATATTTTTTCCTTTTTCCCTTTTTCCCTCACGGGGCAATGCATTTTTTTCTGCGATTTCCGCGGGAAAACCTGGCGTGCTGACCAAACCCGATTACCTTTTCTCTAGGCTTATCGCCATAGATGCCAGCTCCTACACCCTTTTGGTCTTGGAGCCATCTGAAAACCAGATATGATCGGTTTGTTTGGGGGCCCCCCCTTCCGTCCCCCCCATCTGGTATGACAATACGAAAGTGTCTATTGAAGATGAAACAGGGGTTTCCTGTCCGAGGGCATCTCAAAAATGAACTGACCTCTTGGTCCTCCTCTATTTCCCATCTTGGAGTCCTTCGGTGTTCTATAATTGGCTTTACCTCCTTTGAGCCTATAGAGTACCGCCTTTCTTCCCCCTGATGAATGTGGAGTGGCGGCAGGTTTAGCAGCACTTCTAGGGCTGCGGTTGGGTTGTTCTCATAGCTCCCGTGATGCATCGCATCTAGCCTTTACACTTTGAAGTTGTCTGATTGCTACGGTCTGTGAGACCCTTGTCCCCCAGGCAACTGAACCATAGGTTATCATGGGTCTTATTACCATTTTATACAACCACATGTTCATCTTTGGGTTAAGTCCCCAGCTTTTTCCACAAAGTCTGCGACATCTCCCGAGGGCAATTTTTGCTTTCTGAACAAGTTTGTTGAGGTGTGGTCCCCAGTTCATCTTTTATTTTTAAACAAATGGTATTGTCTCGAAAGTCCGATTTTGATCAAATTTGGTATACAGGGGTTTTTTGGGACGCTGATTACAAATCTGAAAATATCTTTTCGGCAACGTTTCGTTTCCGAGATCTTCATCATCAAAGTCAAAATTAAACTAACTTCATTTTTCACTATATTCTCCCCCTTTTTTTTGTACACAATTCTTGATTTTTACATAAAGTGGCACACAAAATTTTATAACACCTTTTAAAACCTTGTATTTTATTTATTTTACATCTTTTTTTCCATTAAATTCGAACTTTTAAGTTCAAAAGGCAGCAACCATATTTGCTCAAAAATAAAAGTGTAAAAAAAGGTGTAAAAATAAACATAAAAACAAGTTTTTAAAGGTGTTTAATGTATTTTGCCAATTTAGTGTAAAAATCAAAAAAATTTTTCAAAAGAGAAAATAGTGAAATAAGGTTATTTGATTTTCAATTTTGATGATGAATATCTCGAAAATGAACATTGCGAAATTTAATCAGCGCCCCAAAAAACCCCTTATCAAATTTGGTCAAAATCGGGAGGAGAAATTTCGAGACAATTACCAAACAAATACAGAAAAAGCAAAAAGGAACTTTAACATAAAATGGTACTTTCTTTCATTCAATTAAAGGGACCTGTATATATTAAAATTTGAATGGTTCAGTAATCAATAATTTTGATCCTTTAAAAGAGTGTACTAAATTATTAAAAATAAAAGTATTAAATTAAAACCCTTTTTCTCTTTAATAATCCTACAAAATTTTCATTTATTAAAATTCCTTTTTATAAAATTTTATTAAAATTTTATTTTTTTACCTAAGTTATTTTATTTTTTAAAAAACCTAATTTTTATAAAAAAAAAAATACTTACCTAAAGTTCAAAAGACGGGTATGTTACCCTTGGATTTGCAAGACAAAACCATACAACCTCTAGTCATTTTGTTACGATATTATAAGTAACAAACAATAAACACAAAATTATAGTCACAATTTAATAAACACTAATCACTAAAATAAAAAGGTTTTGATTCGTTTTGATCAATCCAAAAAACGGTACTCCGGCTCTCATAAAAGTATAATGTGTTGGGCTAACTTCACACTAATTTATCAGTGTGTAAGTAGGCAACACATTAAATTATTTCGTGGAATTTTGTTATTGCGCAGAATCGGCGGGGAAAACTCTGACAGTTATTTCCATACTGGGCTGGACATTTTTTGATCGAATGGGCCATAGCATTGGGCTTCCATACACCTTTAAACTTCCTTGGGTCAGACGAACGGGACGGTCATGGCGAAAATAATTCCCACTACGTGAAATTTTTAAAACTATATTTTTTGGCTATCGTTTATTTATGAGTATTAAAAGAAAAAAAAATGCCGTTCGTTTTAAAGATATTTAATGTTATCGTACACTATTCTAAACTTAACTCAAAGTTGTGATACCAAAACGAACTCTATAGGAGAGTAACAAATAGCATTTCATCTTTTCCGAGAATTTTATTAGAAAGAACGCAAAAGTCTTATCAGTATATCGAAAAAAAAAACAAAAATTAATCATTTTAAGTGGTTTTACTGTTATTCTGGAGAGACAATTGGTTAAATAAAATTGGCAAATGTGTATGACTTTGACATAATTGTTCATTTCAATATATAAAAAAAATCACTTGGTTTGTTTGCTAAAATGATTTAATATTAACAAATTTTGTCAACTATTTTAATACTTGTAATAAAATTTAAGGAAGTCCCGCTATTTCTCTTCCGTTTTACTATCGAGAAACCATTGTCCCGTTGTATGGTAAATTCGCAGAAACCGCCAAAAACAATCAAACCGAAAAGCTAAAGACCCATTATTATATTTCGGAAAGTGAATAACCCAGGAATCACCTACAGACCATTGAACCCAACGATGTCCCTATTTAGAGTTACCGAGTTGCCATTAGTTAGAACAGGCCTATTGGCGTATCTGGGATTTTCAAATTTGTTATTTAAAAAATGAGAGATGGGACCCACACCAAATAAATCCTATGCTATTGGGGGTAATTGTTGAGAATCGCGGTTCCACCTGATTTTGGTCATAAGAAATCGAAGAATTAAGTTAGCGACAAGTTCTTTTTTTTAATATTTTACTTTTCGGCGCTTTGAAAAATATATCTTCATAAATATTCAATAATTTGATTTTCTCAGAGTAAATTCAATTTAAAAGGATTAAAATTTCAAATTTTTCTTTGTTATTCCTCGAAATCTTTATAAAATATATATTTTTTAAAACTTCCACTTTTTTTAATGTTTATTGAAAATGGAATAATTTTGAAAAAAAAATGTTTTAAAAATATTCATTTTTAATTTTTTTTATATATATATATATATTTTAATATATATATATATATATAATATATATATATATATATATATATATATATATATATATATATATATATATATATATATATATATATATATATATATATATATATATATATTTTTAATTTTGCAAAAGAACCCCTCACAAACCTTATGGGAATTGGCTCCCGGTCAAATTGGCTGAAATTTGGATATGTTGTTCGTTTCGGCATCCTGAACAAAAGTCTCAATGGGCACAAAGCTCCATTTTGCTTATTTTGGCTCCTACGGAGCTTCAAAGCCCCCCGGATTCACCATTATTGACTACTTAAAAGGATAACCTCTTCGAAAGTTTATTATTTGCGCGTTAACAAAAAGTACCCTCTTATGTTTTTGGGGTTGCTAAGTTCAAAACTGATATCAAAAAGATCATATTGACAATTGACAGCTGTAATATGGTCTTTTTGACATCAGTTTTGAACTTAGCAACACCAAAAACAAATATCTACGCGTAGATCTTATCAATTTTGATCGTCACATGCTGTTTGACAGCTAGTTGACAGCTGTCAACTGTCAATATTGATTTTTTAATATTAGTTTGGAACTTAACAACCTCGATAATATATATTTACATGACGATTTTATTAATTTTTATTATTGCTTGTTGGTTGACAGCTGTCAACTGCCAATATTATCATATTGGCATTGGATTTAAATGCAGCGACCTCAAAAACATAAACTTTCGAAGAGATTACCCTTTTATGTAGTCAATAATGGTGAAACCATGGAGATTTGGAGCTCCGTAGGAGCCAAAATAAGCAAAATTGAGCTTTGTGCCCATTGAAACCTTTGTTCAGGATGCCGAAACGAACAACATATCCAAATTTCAGCCAATTTGACCGGGATCCAATTCCCATAAGGTTTGTGCGGGGTTCTTTACATTTTTTTTTTTGAGTTTTCAAATATTTTTATTCAAAAATATAAAAAAAACGCTAATTTTTCGATTAAATAATTTTTATCTGAAAAATCCAATAATTGATATTTTTATTTTTTTTAATTATTTTTCTTTACACGTAGAATATGAAACGGTGATAAATGCATTTTATTGAAAAAGAATTTTTTGAATTTTTCTTAAAATATTTGTAAATGCGTTGTAAAATAGAACAAATTGAAAAAAAAAATTGTATTGCCAAAAAAAGGTGGAGCCGCGATTTTAAACAATTAGCCCATTGACTTCAAGGGGAACACTGTGCTAAAAAATCATTTTGAAATTTGCGAAAGAAAAGTTTAGTTTTTAGGTGCCCCTCCGCCAGGAAAAACCAGACTTTGAAAAGCAAATCCTCTATTTGTATTTTTTTTTGTGAATTTAATCAAATTTTATTTTCAGATTCCAAATCTCGCAAACATATCTTCATTTTGCAGAATGCAAATTATTGAGTTAATAAAAATTTAAAAAAGGTGCCAGTAGAGAGGGTTTGCTTTTGAAAGACCATATGAGGAGGACACCCAAAAAAAAAAAAAATTTACAAATTTTCATTCATTAGCATCTGTATACAGGGTGTTCTATGTGTACATGATACAAAAAAAAATTAAAATGAAAAATGCATATTTGGTAAGACTAATTTTATTAACAATATTGGTAATATACAGGGTGTCCCAAAAACAAGGTTTTCGTTGTTAAGTCCTTTTTTTTAATGCAACGCCCTGTATATTTGTCAAATTTTGACTCTATATTCATCTCTACATCAAAAATGTCAAATATACTATACGTCATTTATTTCTGGTTTAATAGATAATACTCCAATTATATAGGTTGTTATCTCAAAAAACCAGCAATAATTGACGTAGAGTATAATATACATTTTTGATGTAGAATTAAATAAAGAGTCAAAATTTGGCAAAATATGGGCGTCCCATTTAAAAAACCGTACTTAACAATGAAAACCCTGTTTTCGGGTCACCCTGTATATTTACCAATACTGTTAATAACATTATTTATTTATTTATTTACTCATTCAGTACTTACAGAAAAATTCTCCAAATAGTACAACATACAGTTTACAATTTACAATGAACCTATATTAAGAAAAAAAAATACTACAACTGTTACAATACAAGATAAAGTAAAAAATACAGTACAATAATCAATACTTATAGATATTATTAGGTGATAAAGAGTAATTAAAAAAGTTAAAACACCACAGTCCTGCCACAACTAATCCGTGTGATTTCTTAAAAGCTTAGCGACTTTATTCTTAAAAGACTCTGTAGAGCAGGACAGATCAAATTCTTTATGTACATAATGGTTGCAATGGCTCATAAGTCGATTAAGAGGTCCATTTATACCAATATCAGTTCGGCTAATATTTACAGCAAAGAAATCAAATAGCCTTGTCGTCCTGGGTGGAACTCTAAAATTAATTCGAGCTAGAAGGTCAGAGAAGTTTATCGTGTTGTTCAACAGTTTGTGACAAAATATTAGATCAAGTTTGACTCTGCGCAACTCCAAGCTATCCATACCCAAGATATTTAGTCTTTCTTGGTAGGATAATAATGATTTGTCCAATTTCAACTTGTAAAGCAAGTAATTTACGAATTTAGACTGTACTCGTTCAATTCTTTTTATATGGGTGTTATAATAGGGATTCCAGACAATACAACAGTATTCCAGATGACTCCTAACCAATGCAAAATATATATTCATCAGGACAGTGATATTTCTAAACTCCCAACACTGTTTGATAACGAAGCCTGCCATCCAGTAAGCCTTTGCGATAATGTTATCTATATGGTGTATAAATCTAAGTTCTTCATCAAAAATTACACCAAGATCATTTATCAGAGCAACTCTAATATGGGAGTATCATTGATGTGGTATAGATATTTAGTTGGATTTTTTTCTGGAAAATGATATTACTTTACATTTAGATACATTCAAGGACATGTTATTCTTTCCGCATCAGTTTACGAGATTATCAATACAATGTTGTAAAGGTAGACAGTCATCGACGTTTGAAATGGTTTTGTAAATCTTCAAATCGTCCGCAAACAACAAGTAGAACAATGATCAAAAATGGAAGGCAAATCATGAAGAAACATCAAAAATAGGACCGGCCCGAGGTGAGACCCTTGAGGAACTCCAGAATGAACCAGTATTTTATCTGAAATGCAATTCTGAAATTTAACATACTGCACACGCCCACGAAGATAACTGTTTATCCAGGAAAGTAGTGGATCACCCATTCCATAGTGTTCTAATTTTTAAGTAAAATGTATTGATTAACACTATCAAAAGCTTTTTGGAAGTCAAAATAAATGGCAAATTATTTTAAGTTTTTTTTTGTATTATGTACAGGGGCAGATATATTTAGTGTGAAGAGTTGGGACACCCTGTTAATTCGGTGTGGGTTCACTTTTTTCATAAATTTGCCTTACCGCTTGGCCGTGCTAAGAAGCATGCGAGAAAAAGAAAAATAGCCATATAACATATAGCATAGAAAGGGTATGTACCTCGCCCACCAATCAGCAGCAGTGGGGTGTACACCCCTTCCCTCTGTCTACCAATTAGCACGTGGGAGTGAGAGAGAAAGGTTATACTCCTATTAATTTTTCTCCCTCGCACGCTTGTTTGCACGGCCGAGCGGCAAGGCTGTCTATAGGCTCTAAAGGCATATGCTTGAAGTTTTAGACCAATTTTTTTGTCTTATTCATGACCGCCGGCAGGAGGAGTCCCCCTCCCGGGTTTTTAAAAATTACTTAAAATAAAACAATTTCCATTTAAATCCTGAAATTTTACAATATCGCCTAAGAATTTAAACAAATATGATGGTGGTATTTTTACTTGTTTTTAATTCAATTAATTCTGGGCTAGTAAATTAACCTAAATTTTTTGACCCCTTCTACATTTTTTTCTGGCGGCGGCCCTGGTCTCATTTGGCTTCATTTGCTATTTATGAAGGGATGACAGATAAAATAAAAGTAATAGCAAACCCACAATTTGTGTTAAGTGCATTTTGTTGCCTATTTATACTATGGAGTTTATCTTTGAATCCATAACAGTAAAAAACGGAATGTATTCAGATCTCTATAAAAATCTATGACTTTTCCGTACGCAGAGTTTTGCAGATTTTTAGACAAATGTATAAATTATTCCTTACACCTAAAATTGCTCTCGTGAACTCCAGCTATCAACATCAAATCAGCTGATTTGTTGGTCTCTGCCTTCTAAGCAGAGAATTTAAGCAAATGCGGAAAGCGCTTTTGTCGCATAAGGGGGGTCATGCACCCCATTCTGAGCACTCCTGGGGCCCGACGACTCGTCTGCTATCCAAAACATACCCGAAATGTTTTATTTTTTGTGGCGAGACGATATTTCGTGATCGTCGACCTCAGCTGACTCGCTGCAGTGTTGCCGAACTGCCGAAAAATATTTTCGATATAAACGAGTTTGTAGATTTGGAGTGCGATATTACGAAGTATATCTGAAAAAAAGTAATTGTCTCGAAAGTTGCCTCCTCTACGATTTTGACCAAATTTAGTTTACGGGGGTTTTTAGAGGCGCTGATGACGAGTCTGAAAACATTTTTTTCAGCAACGTTTCGTCTTCGAGATATTCATCATCAAAGTTGAAAAACAAACTAACCTTACTTTCACTATATTCCTCCTTGTTTTTGCACACAATCTATGATTTTTACACTATATTGGAACATATTACTTAATAAAGACCTTTTTAAAGCCATTTTTTATAAATATTTTACACCTTTTTTCCATTAAATTGCAAAGATTTACCTTTAAACGGGGCAGCCATGTTTGCTGAATATTTTCCTAGTGTATATATGGTTGCGGCGTTTGAACGTGAAGGTTGCAATTTAATGGTAAAAAGGTATAAAATAACTATAAAAACAGATTTTTAAAAGGTGTTTATAAAATATTGTGTGTCAATTTAATGTAAAAATCAAGAATTTTGTGCAAAAAAGGCAGGAATAGTGTAAATGAGGTTAGTTGTGATTTTCAACTTTATGATGAATATCTCGAAAACGAAACGTTGCCGAAAAAAATATTCAAATTCGTGTCAGCACCCCAAGAAACCCCCGTATACCAAATTTGGTCAAAATCGGAGTAAAGGCAACTTTCTAGACAATTACCGATATTTTTTTCAGAGAATAAATTGACGCCATTTTGGTTAAAACATTTTTGTTTTTTTTAGAAAAGAAGTTGATAGAAAAATATTGTCAACCTGGCAACGTCTGTTCTGAAAGCACCGAGCTCACGTCTCGCTTGTTTTTGTCAGCTCGCCTATTAGACCAATCACAGGTCCATAAACAAAGGGCTCGTCTGCAATTGGTCACCACTTTGGCAGATCCAAGGACGTTCACCGTCAGTCGTGTGGAGGTGTTCTTCTAGGTGAGAGTCCGCAGGAAAACGAAAGAAAACTTGCAGAAAAAATCGGAAAATTACATTAGAAAAGTGATGATTTATGCGGGAAAGAATCATTTCGAGGTAAGAAAAAGTTTTCGGCCAGTGTCCTAATCGAATAGTTGGCAATATTTGTTTGTTTTGATGCTTTTATTGACGTTCCATTGTTTGATTGCAAACAGCTGATTCGTCACAGAGCCTGCTGCGATTTTATTAATGATTGTTTTGGTCGAACGATAACAGTGTGCGTAGTTGGTAAATCTTATCAATTTTTACGCGTTAATTTCGGTAAATAAATCAGTTAAACAATTTCCCAATCGCGGTAATAGAGAAACAAGCGTTTTCGGAAAGTCGCTATTTCTTTGTTCGTGTGCAGTGTAACTAGTCGTTCTAAAGATGTCGGCCGTTTATTGACATCAAAAATTACGTCTGTATCTAAGTCAAGTTAATTATAAATTTTACTGCCGCGAATTAAAAAGTAAAAGAGACATTATTTGATAGGTTTTTGCCGTTTGGTGTAGCTTTGTGTTTATATGTAGTCCTGTTAATTTTTTCTTCACGTTTTTCTGCTTCTCTCTGTATTACGTGTTTATTTAGCTTTAGCAGCTTATTTTTAGATGATTTTTGCATTCTATCGTTTTATCCTGCATTTTTACTGAAACTGTATATTTTTAGGAGTCCTGCAGCGGTCTGATGCAGATTAATCAATACTTCTATTTTTTCTTTGTTTAATTTTGACTACCTGCATTTTTCCTTGTGGAATAGTGTGGAAAATTCGATTGTTTTTTGGGGATTTTGGACATTCGTGGCTGTTTGTAAAAAATGTAGGTATTAATAGACAAATCATGGGTTAAATGTTAACAACAAGCCATAGTATCTAACATTTAGAATAGAATAGATCGTTTTTATCTCATCATTAATAATTCATTGTCATTATTAGGAGATAATTGATAAGGCCGCTTTAATAGGTTTTCGGTGTATTTCCCGCTTGTTATCATGCACACAGCTTGTTATCACTGACTTCAAACAATCACATTATTTTTGTAGTTAACTTTACACAGTGGCGCAACTATTTTTTTTAAGGTGGGTTAAAACAGCATCATTTATCTAGCAACCTTGAATTAAGAAAAATAATTGAGCAAAATTAATTTTATTATCTGTCAAAAACATTGCTGTTCCAGTCTAGAATAGATAAAGATTGTGCATAATTTTTTGATTTATAAAAATTGAAGAAAAAAGTAATTGAAAAAAAGTACTTTGTTAAACATGACATTTCCCGTTATTTTCAAAGTTAATGTCATAAATGGTAAAAGTTTTAAACATTTCAGTAAAATTGGCCGTGGGCCCTATAAATAAAATATTAACATTTTTTTGATTTTCAAAAATTACAAAGCTTTAAAAAATTAGTAATTGTTGAAAGTTTTCTGACCAAATTTATACTGGTTTTGGGCGATTACGAATCTGCAAAAAAATTTTTCGGCAACGTTTTGTTTTCGAGATATTCATCATCAAAGTTGAAAATCAAACTAACCTTATTTACACTATTGGTCCTTCTTTTTGCACAGAATTCTTGATTTTTACACTATATTGGCACACAATATTTCACAAACACCTTTTAAAAACTTGTTTTTAATGTTTCCTCTTTCACCGGCCCCAACGTGGCCGCAACCATGTTGTATACACTAGCAAATATGGCTGCTGCCTTTGAACTTGAAAGTTCGCAATTTAATGGGAAAAAGGTGTAAAATAAATAAAAATACAAGGTTTTAAAAGGTGTTTATAAAATATTATGTGCCACTTTTAGTGTAAAAATCAAGAATTGCGTACAAAAAGAAGGGGGAATATAGTGAAAATGAGGTTAGTTTGATTTTCAACTCTGATGATGAATATCTCGAAAACGAAACGTTGCCGAAATTTTTTTTGTAGATTCGTAATCAGCGCCCCAAAAAACCCCCGTATACCAAATTTGGTCAAAATCGGAGAGGAGGCAACTTTCGAGACAATTACCAAAAATTATGTCATCTAAAACAAGTTGGGTAGGCCATAGCTGGCGCCCTCTACTAGCACCATCAAATCATGGACCAATTTGAATTTCTCACCTCCAAGCACCTTCAGATCCCCAATTTTTTTACGCTATGTCATTTACTTAAGAAATTATTACGAAAAAACGAAAAAAAATAAAGTTTGACACCCTGTATCTTAGTTATTATCAATTTTGGGATAAGGCAAGTTTACGTAAATTGCATTATTTTGACCTAAGGAATTTGCTATTAGTCTAGGTCCCATTACTTTTGGGACACCCTGTATATTTTGTTTACATTTGATCCCTTAAATAAACTGTTAGAAAACGTCTATGAACCACACAATCTGTCGGAATTGGTACCTTGTCTAACAAATTATGTCAAATTTAGTTAAATTGGGTTATCTCTTTTTTATTTATTTTTTTTATAATCTCTTAAAACATTCATGAACCTACGCCCATGACATACAATCTGATAGAATATGTTGATTTAGGCAAACAATTTTTATTCCAATTTTGATTAAATTTGTACCAAAGAATTTAAAAAAGTATTCGGTCTGTAGTGGCACTACCGCGTTGTCTAAGAGGTGCCGTGAAATACAATAACTGCATGTTTCGGCACTTGGGCAGCATTGACCGAACGGGGTTTAGGCTCTATACCAGCTTCCTTGAACTGTCATAAAGATGAAAATTTTTCCGTAAGTGGTGCACTGCGTAATAATGTTCAAAATATATGTTTAAAATTTCAAGCAAAAATATTAAAAACTGATTGAGTTATGCTGCGTACCGATATAAAAAATTGTGTTTTGAGATATGTGTTTAAAGTTTAAAAATTAAATTTGTATATAAAAATATACGGAACAGAGCGACTGTGTATAAAATTTAAAATAAACTATTGAACTTAATAGTTAATATCCTCTATAAAAATGTTTACCCCTTAAAAATTGCCGCTTTTTCCATGGGGGTGAATGCCACCCCTTTTCGGAGGTGGAATTTTTTTATCAAAAATAAGTACGGAAGTGGATAGATTGACTAATTCTAAGCCACTTTTGTTTTATAAAGTTTTTTTCGAAAGGCATTACTTTTCGAGTTATTCGCAATTGAATATGTCAATTTTTCAACTAAAAAAAAACACGTTTCAGGCGGTTTTTCGCAAATAACTCAAAAAGTAAGCATTTTATCGGAAATATCATTCGTACCAAAAATGTAGCTTATAAAAAAACATTTTTTGGGAAAAGCTCATAATACCTTTTTTGAAGTACTTAAAAAAAAGTCTTAAGCACTAAAATTAAGCAAGTTAGGGCCAAAATAAAGTTGATCTCTATTTTTTTTATGAAAAAATGTGAAAATCACCCCCTAATAACCACCCTAATTGAAAATAATCTTTGTCACTTTACATTTCACTTAATTTTTGTATTTGTAATATGCTCAGGAAATTTGACCGGTTTAAAGTGCATATTTTTAAAAAAAATTGAGCTTAACGTGAAAGAGACATTTTTGTAATTTTGAAATAAATACCCTTTTCTTCAAAATATCTCGAAAACCCTTAATGATACGTAAACAAAAACAAAACGAAAATTTTGGTAAAGAAAAACCTACAATTGTGTATTCTACAAAATTTTACGCATCATTAAGGGTTTTTGAGTTATTTTGAAGACAAGGCTATTTTTTTCAAAATTAAAAAAATGTCTCTTTCACTTTAAGTTCAAATTTGTTAAAAAATATGCACTTTAAACCAGTCAAGCTTCCTAGGCATATTACAAATACATAAAAAAAGTAAGTTGTAAGGTGAAAAAGATTATTTTCAATTGGGGTGGTAATTAGGGGATGATTTTCACATCAACATTATTTTGGCCATAACTCGCTTAATTTTAGCGCTAGAGACTTTTATAAAAAAACAAAAATAAAGGTCTTTTCAAGTACTTCAAAAAAGGTTTTATGAGCTTTTCCCGAAAAATGTATCGTTTTTTGGTTAGGTATATTACGTTAAAACTGTTAATGTTTGCATTTGACGAATAAGAACCAACCTTCAACAGGCTATAACTCCGTTTGTATTGGGTTTATGGACATCATAAGCTCACCATTCTTGTTGTTTTTTTTATAAGCTACATTTTTGGTAAGAATGATATTTTTGATAAAATGCTTACTTTTCGAGTTATTTGCGAAAAACCGTCTGAAAACGTGTTTTTTTTTTAGTTGAAAAGTTGACAGTTTTAATTGCGAATAAATCGAAAAGTTATGCCTTTCGGAAAAAACTTTATAAAACAAAAGTTGCTTAGAATTAGTCAGTCTATCCACTTCCGTACTTATTTTTGATAAATGGCATTCACCCCCAGGGAAAAAGCGGCAATTTTTGAGGGGTAAACATTTTTATAGAGGATATAAACTATTAAGTTCAATAGTTTATTTTAAATTTTATACACAGTCGCTGGGTTCCGAGGTTTTATCATTTTTTGGGCTAAGGGGACTACGATTATTATTTAGTAATTAATGTTGTGGTAATTTTATTTGCATTTTAAATTCAATAATTAATTCTAGACTAGCAAATTGACTTAAACTTTTTTACCCCCTCTACATTTTTTTCTGGTGACGGCCCTGTTTTACAGGGTCCTAACCCCTTAAACACATAAGCAAGACACCAAGCAAAACACTTGTATAAAAATAGAAGTAAACTACATATTAAAAATGGCTTTGGTTGCTCCTTCGACTTTGGTAAATTCTTTGATTTGCATTCCAAATTTGTTTAGCTTTTACCTGTGTATATTAAAAATCCATTGTATTTAAAACTGAGGTTGTAAAAGGTTCTTATATTTATTTATCATTTAAGTCAGCTTTCATTCTAAGGTATCTCGACTGCTTGCTTACCTGGAAGGTAGGCAGTTAGGGTTAGGGTGGTCAACTGCCTTTTGTTTAAAAGATTTGGCCAACAAAGTCTACGAATCGACCACTGACACCAAAGTATAGTCTGTCTCAAAGTATATCGTTATGGCTTTTGACGGACCATACCCCAATAAACCTTTAACGATTTTATTACCTATTGTTATTGGGTAAACCCATTTGTTCATAAGGGCAGGGGTGGGACAGGTATTTCTTGAGTATTAACCATTAGGTATATAAATATTTTGGCTAATATTTTAGTGGCAGTGTTAAATGACCGTTTTTTCTGTGCGTTAACTATGTCGCGTCTAAATCATTTGTCATTAGATGCAAAACAGGTTGTGAAAAATGTGTATGAAACTTTAATCAGTAGAGGTCTAATTAAACAAGAAGCTTTAAAAAAAACCTGTCTATTTACAAAAACTCCAATATTATCGATAAGGGATATTATTATTAGTGAAGAATTGAACAAAAGATAAAAACGTAGTGATTTTCAATCTCACCGTATAGACAATAGTGATCAGGACCTAATAAGAAGTAAAATATATTGTCTTTATGAAAGCGGAGTTATTCCTACCTTGGATAAACTGAAAAAGAAGCTAGACGAAGACGAAACCAATATAAATATTAGCCGTGCCACCCTCCATAGAGTTGTTTGTAAAATGGGATTTAAATACCGCAAAATAGACAAAAGACAAGTAGTAATGGAATCGCACAGATTACGCATTTGGAGATTTAATTACCTTCAAGAAATAAAAGATATAGGTTAGAAAACAGATCCATAATTTACCTTGATGAAATATGGTTCGATACACACGACACCAAAGTATGGGTTGATTCCAGTCAAAACTGTCAGATGAAAGTACCTTCAAATAAAGGAAAACGCATTACCATAATACACGCTGTTCAGAAGACGGATTTGTCCCAAACTGCTTCTGTTGTCTGCAAAGAATATTAAGGATTCTAGCTTGGATTATCATGAGGATACAAGTGCAGAACTTTTTGAAAACTGGTTTTAAAATTATCTTTTAAAAAATATGTTATTGTCATGGATAACCAAGCTACCACAGCCGTCTGCTACATAAAGCACCAGCTTCATAAAGTTCAAAAACTGAAATCCAGGAATATTTGTTAGAAAATGATATTTATTTTAAATTCAGTTACAAAAAAACGCATCTTTTGGAAGTCCTAAATTCATATGCAAATAAAAATATTATGTATGTGATAATTTGGCTGAACAGGCTGGGCATACTGTCTTACGGCTTCCTCCGTATCACTGTATGTTTAACCCCATAGAGCATTTGTAGAACCAAGTAAAAATCAAAGATCAGAGCAGAAAATGTTACACCTACTTTAAGTGTTATAAATTTAATAAAAATGTAATTACTAACATACCAGTTAAGAGCTGGAAAAATTCACTACAGCAATGTGCTGTGCAAAAATTGAGGACTCTTACATTTCTATCCAAAACAACATAAATCCTATTGTAATTAATCTCAATGATGACTCTGATAGTGAAACAGAATTAGATTTAGATATTTAGATTAAAAATATAATTATGTATAGATAATGCAGTTATAAATTTATTAAAACATGCATATATTTAATTTCTTAATGTGATTTTAAGCTTATACCTACCTAAATAAACAATAACATATAAATATTTATATTATTAAAGTCCGTCCCTAATGTCCTTTAATACCTACCGATCCGCAGTTTTATTGCTGTCAGCAGGTATAATCCATAAATGAAGGCAAACGCTAGCACGGTATACTTTGAGACAGACTATACGACTATTACGATATAAGAGCGGAAGACTCTAGAACAGTGGTTCCCAAACTGGGGGGCGCAAAGCAACATCAAGTGGGGCGCGAGAGCTCAGAAAAATTATTACAAATTTTTGTCTTTAAAATAACAAAAAATCAGTTTAAATTAAAAAAAGATTTATATATGGAATATGGAAACGTCGTCTGCAAGTTCAAACACCAATTTTTTTTCTATTTCCGAAATTGGGTTTATTAATGGAGAATAGTGACGACACTGCTAAAAACGAAGAGATTACAAAAGATATTATATTTCATCAATGATCGATATATATTTTTGATTTCATCTAGAAAGTCCCTTTGATGAATTCCAACGATATTTTTCTAATTAACTTACTTACTTAAGCTAATGTGCAAAAAGCACTCTAGAAAATAAATAGCTCTAACAGGATAGCAGGGGTAATTTAGCAAAACTCAATAAAAAATTTCACTGGAATTTGAAGCTAAAATGAGGATTTTATTGCTCAAGCCGATTTCGAAAAATCGAGATTACTGCTATATTGATATACAGATAGCAGGAATTTTTGATAAATTGTTAATTACCTGTCGACTGTATCACACGATTTTGTTGCTAATTTGTTGCTATAAATTAGGAATATCAAAATATTAGATTAATTTTTTATATTTGAGAACACGCTACCTTGAAGTTCATTTTTCACCACGTTATCAACGGCTGTGATTTTGTTGCTGTGCAGGCAAGCACTTAATTGCTTTACAGTACAAGCAACCAAATAGTTTCCAATGATCCACCGATGTTTTTTATATTTTTTACTTTTTTCGTTACATGCAAATTTGGGTTAGCCGGTTTTCTTGTCTGAAATATAATTGGCGAAAATAAAAAGCCGCTTTAACTAACCAGAACTAACCATGACCGACCAGAACTGAGGGCTTTTGAATTTGTCTAGAAGGTCGGTCATGGTTAGTTCTGGTTAGTTAAAGCGGCTTTTTATTTTCGCCAATTATATTTTAGACGTAAAAATGACCTTTTAGAAAAGACCTCGATTTTGCAACACTGCACGTTTTCATATAAATATTTAAATTTACTGTTACTATGGCAATTCAGTGCATGCCTGCACAGCAACAAAATGACTGCCGTTGATAACGTGGTGAAAAATGAAATTCAAGGTAGCATGTTTTCAAAAATAAAAAATTAATCTAATATTTTAATATTGCTAATTTATAACAAGAAATTAGCAATAAAAACGTGTGATACAGCCAGCTTGAGCAACTAAATAACAACAAATTTTAGTGATTATTATTATCGAGTTTTGCTAATTTACCCCTGCTAGCCTGATAAAACTAAAAGAAATGACGTATCTAATGTCTTAGAATTACTATTTTTGGCACACCCTGTAGAATTACAGTATTAAGGATATGTTCTGAAAAATCCCGTGTATATTACAGAGATTTTTTTTATGCTGTATATTGTTTCTTTTTGCATTGTGTACATTATTTTTGCCATTTTAAATGCTTCATTTTTTAAGTTAGGCTGCAGGTTTTATGAGAGAATGTGATTAATACTATCTTTAAGGCTATAGCATCATTACATTTCCATCATATATTTTATTTATCATACATGGTATACTTGTCACTAATTTAACTAATTTAGGAAAAAATTATTCACCAAGAAACTTAGGATGATTGATTAAAATGGGTTATACTTATAACGCAAATATCGGTGCCATGGTAATGTCAGCTCAGTTCATCGTAGTCAATAATCGTATTCAATAAGTATATATTGACTCCCATGGGGGCCCGCATGGGGGGGGGGGGCGTTAAAGCCGTGTACATTTATTTACAATCCTTAGTCTTTTAAAAATTTTAGTATTTATATTTAAAATAAAAACTGCATACAAAGTTTTAAAATATTGAGTTCAACTGGCAAGTTTTTTTAAATTTTGTCCTAAAAATCTTGGTTCGGTCTTGATTCTGTTATTTTTAACTGTATAAAACAGTTTCTGTTTAAGCTCCGACCAGTGAAGTTACGCGATAAAAAGCTACATAGCTTTTTTTTTCGGGAAGGGCGGTTGGCGGAGCCGTATCAACTAATTTTAACCCCCGGGGATCAGGGAGAGACTCACGCCAATTGATGGGGTCCTTATTCTGGGCTAAACTCTGTCAGCGGTAAAGGCCTAAACTCCTGTTGCTTTTACATTTTGTGTCGTGCACGAGGTTGTCTTTCTATGGTGGAAGGTTGGCTGTGCGCCCAGCATGGCACGTCAGACTGACAGCAAGCTGGTTGTACGCAATACCACTAGCAGTCGTTGGTATGGCCGCCATTATTTGGGCCCTTTATAATTTAAAAAGCTGGAAAAGTTTAAATTTGTAAAAAAATAGGAATTTCTGAAGGCTAAAAAAGAGCCCGACATTCTGACTTTCTACCGGGAAAGCCTGGAAGAGCTCACGTTGCGACATCGCAACGTGTGACAGGAAAGGGAAGAGCTGGCAGATGCACTAGCATCAAGGCCATAAACGTAACAGTTAGGTTCAATTGCATAAAAAACAGTACAATCTAGACATGCCTTTTTTTAAATAGGTTGGCAACATTGCCTTAAGTTTAAAAGGTGGTAAAACGAAATCAAATTGGATTTCTCTTTCACAAGCCGCTTTAAATAAATTAAAAATTATACAAATTACAGTTTTACCTAATATACAGGGTGTTTGGGAAAATGTGGGAAAACTTTTAACACGTCAAAAGAATACTACAAGTACATATAAACTTTTTTCGTATAGACCTTCTCTTCAGAGATATTGGCTCCCAAAGTTGCTTCAGTGGAATCGAGATTTTTAGACATAATTATTATTGAACCACCAGGTGTATTCGAATTTTATTTTAATAAGACCTCCGGAATAATCTGTAGATTACTAAAATCAAAAATCCAACCATTTTTTTTTCAGGGATTTTTTTAAAACAATAATTATTAAAAAAAGGGCCTTTTTTCGTTTTTTTTTTCCAATATAACAAAATGTACTGGCTTATCACTTTCCTCATAAAAGACTGTAGAGAATTCAAAAACCTACAAAATGGTTTTGAAAATCCGATCCGACCATTCCAGAAAAAACCGAAAAAACGCTTAAAACAGACCCTTTTTCAAAAATTCGTATCTCCGTTTATTTTCAATATTAAGGGCTGATTTTTTGGAAAATGTTAGCCAATAACATATACTTTAAGCTGCCGAAAAATGAAAATTCTCGCATTATTAGTTTTTATTCAATCGCACTATAAACAAATTAGGCCCTTATCTTGCAAGTGCCGTGAATATTAGGCAAATGGTCCGATTTGAATTTTTAAAACGACTTTTTAATGTTGAGATCGAGGTTGAGATTAAAAGCTACAAATTGTATATCTTACATTTTTATATAAGTTTGGAGAACATTGTTAAAAATGCTTGTAAACCTAGCGTATCGAGCGAAAATTCGCGACCAAGACGAATTTTCGCTGCTGGATGCCCCCTCCACGGTCGACTCAGTACGTCTCGGTCGCGAATTTTCGCTCGACGCGCTAGTTTCACAAGCAATTTTAACAATGTTCTCCAAACTTATATAAAAATGTGAGATATACAATTTGTAGCTTTAATCTCAACTTTAAAAAGCCGTTTTAAAAATTCAAATCGGACCATTTCCCTAATATTCACGACACTTGCAAGATAAGGGCCTAATTTTTTATAGTGCGGTTAAATAAAAACTATTAATGCGACAATTTTCATCTTTCGGAAGCTCAAAGTATATGTTATTGACTATCATTTCCCAAAAAATCAGCACTTAATATTGAAAATTAACGGTGATACGAATTTTTGAAAAAAGATCTGTTTTAAATGTTTTTTGGTTTTTCTCGTTGAAAATGGTCGGATCGATTTTAAAAACATTTTGTAGGTTTTGAATTCTCTACAAACATGTTTATGAAATAATATAACAGTATTTTTTGTTATATTAAAAAAAAGAAAAACCTTTTTAATAATTATTGTTTAAAAATTACCTAAAAAAAATTTAGATTTTTGATTTTAGTAATCTACAGGTTATTCCGAAGTTATGGCGCAGTCAGATATCTGTTAACATTAATTACAAAAATTACCTTTTTTTTGCTATAATGATTGGACTAGTACTGTTCATTCAGGCCGCTAATTCTAACCGTTTTCCAAAAACCGTTACTTAATTAACACTGTTAGTGCCCTCAGATCTGTCAGGTGGAATGAGAAAAAGAGGAATATTCTCAGTTCGTCGTGCTCGCGCTCAGACTTTACAGAGCTCACCCTCTGAACCCTCTTACGAAGTTTTTTACCAAAACTTGTTATTGAAACTAGTATTTGGTGACAGGAGAAAATGCCTCTTTCCTATATTCAACCCACCAACAGTGTAAATAAACTGATGTTTTTTTGAAAACACTCTGTATAATATAACTGTTTATCCAACCCTACATTTGTGACAGTATCCGAACGTCCCCCCCTTTTCCCCTGAACGACAGCACTACTTAGATGGTAGCAGTGCATCTGCTGCCGACCAGGCGCGCTGGTGGCGCCATCGTGGAGGGAGCGCTCCTTCTCAAACCGGCAGGAGGCATTCGCAACATACGCAGACCGCGCAGGTATCGCAACAGTGCTGCCTGTACCCGGGGCAGTACGACAGTCCTGCGAGGATGGCAGTAGAGGCAGCTAAATATCAGGTGAGATTTATGAAATTTTATAAAAACAGGTATTTTTTAACAATTTTTAAAGTGCGCAGGAAAGATACTTTCCGCAGAAGTTAGAAACATGTTTTTTTGATCTGATGATATAACAGATTTGTCGATAATATCTTAGAACTGCTTGTATTAAGCAAGTTCTTATATAGTTCTATGATGAAAAATTTCCGAAATTATATATTTGAAAATATTTCCCGGGAAATATATATTTATATATATATATATTTTATATATATATATATATATATATTATATATATTATATATATATTAATATTTACGGTAAATATATATAATATTTAATTATATATTAAAATATATAATATATATATATATTATATATATAATATTAAATATATTTCCGGAAATATATCAGGAAACTTTGGACATATATGGAAATATTGGAAATATAGAAATAAAAACTACAAAACTAAAAAAACTAATCATTTAATGAAAGTTTATCATAGGTAATGTCATAAATGGTCAGATTTGGCCGGATATTCTTGACAGCGTAGCTCGAGTGATTTTGAGAAACGAGTCAAATTTCCAAAGTATTCAAAACCAGGCAAAAAATATCTGGCTTTAAATCAAAGAACGAATGGTATTTGGTAAGACAATAGGCTTTTTGCCACCATTAAAAATAAGCTTTAAATTGTGGTCGTCCTATTAGTAATAGTATAAAGAAGCATATTTCCTCTATAATATAAAAAATATGCATATTTATTGCAAAATATACATATTAAAATTTAAAATATTTTTGAAATTAATTCAGCGACTGGAACGCTCTGTGATTGGTTACAACTTTGATGACGTCACTTGCAAGTAAATAAATGTCACAAGCTTTGTGTTGTGTGTTTTCAGGTGTTATTTTCGATTTTTAACTATCTAACTAACTGTTTTTTGAAAATTTTATATAAAAAATATATTTCAAGTAACATAATAATCCGTTTTGTACCTCAAAATGGACATAAATTTTGTGCAAGTCAATAACAGAAACCTGCCTGAGATGAACGCATTTATGATTGTGCGTTTCTTTAAAAATAACGCTGACTACTATGCTGCAGAACTCAAAAATGTAAAAACAGCTGTGTAAGTACCTCTAAAAAATTATTTATTCACGTGTTTATCATTCAGTATATCTCAAAATCTTATTGTAGGTTATATTTATGGAGTGTAGAAATATAAAGAGTATCATCTCTTATGGAAGAGGAATTGAAAAAGTACCCATTTAATATTTTGTGTAATTTATTATATCAGTTTCCATCTGCAATTCAATAATAATACCGTTAAGTATAAAAAGAGAAAGTACTAACTTGCTAGGTATTTAACTTCTGGAACAAACAAAATTATTCTAATCCAAAAGTTAGGTTATACCTTAAAGTGTTTATAAGTTATCTAAAGGCGATATTTTGTTGTATATAAATCGGTAGGTATTTAAAGCAGGATATTTGTATACTTACATTAAAGTGATCTTCACACATAAAAACATTTGAATGCGATACCAAGCTGTTTGGATCTCTTCGAGCTAATTGTAACCACTTTTTTCGCCTTTTAGGATTTGTTGGGACAGATATAAACAGTTTTTGTGGTGTTTTCGGAGAAGTATTGGTACATTGTGCACTACACACCATTTATGTAC
>JAHBCN010014505.1:0-22558 GCA_019359885.1 Listronotus oregonensis
TAGTTTCTCAATATCAGGTAAGTCTTTTCAAGCATGTGTCGAATTTTTTAAAATTTCAAAATTTTTCTTTTTCGGATCTTATTTCGCTACTTGGGGGGATTTTTTTTTTTTTATCCGACTGGCAACTAAAAATATGCGGTACTACGTCCGGCTTTATTCGAGCTTGAACATTATTAACTTGTTTCTAATTTTCCAAAATTCTTCTGTAATCTTAAAAATATAGTTATAAATTTACGTTAGTAATACCTACAAAGAATAGTCTAACTTACGTAAAAAGGGGTCTTCACAACAAAAAACACTGTTTTTGGAAATTTTTATTCCCCCTTCTTACACAGTAAACCATTTTTTTTCCTTGAAATATTTCGTGGAACTGATATAAATTTTTTTGCGGATTATTTTTGGATGTGTTTAGCACCCGGAAAAAACCCACTTTTTAAAAACTCATTTTGCCAAAGCAAACTAAAGAAATCAAAAAAAAGCACGTCTGCTCTAACCGGGCTGCTATTACTATCAAAGCAGTGACGTCAGATGCAGCTACTCCCCGTGCAGGGTACGTTTTCTAGCCTCCTGATTTCATTTTTGTTTTTGCATTTTTTAAAAAAAAATTTTGGTTTTAAATTTTTTTTTCTGATTATATGTGTTTTTAGACTGCTAAAACTGTTGTTATACATTATAATTAGAAATTAGTAAACATCCTTTTGTCCAAAATTTCCCCATTTAAGATATATATATATATATATATATATATATATATATATATATATATATATATATATATATATATATATATATATATATATATATATATATATATATATATATATATATATATATATATATATATTTAATCGCAACATCATACATTTCCCATTTTTGATGATATTTTTAACTTATGATCCAATTTAAATGATTTTTTTTTTGAATTGAAGGTTGGTTCCTTGACAATGTCATTGTTTTTGCTGTATATTAAACCACAACTAAACAATAACCACAACTAACCGATATATATATATATATATATATATATATATATATATATATATATATATATATATATATATATATATATATATATATATATATATATATATATATATATATATATATATATATATATATATATATATATATATATATATATATATATATATATATATATATATATATATATATATATATATATATAACGCAACATCATACATTTGCCACATTTTTGATGCTATTTTTTTCTAAACTTATGATCCAATTTAAATGATTTTTTTTTTGAATTGAAGGTTGGTTCCTTGACAATGTCATTGTTTTTGCTGTATGATTAAAAGTTCATTTTTGATTTATACCGGGTGTAATAAAAATGTTACGTTTTTTTCCGAAAATTCGTATTACCCTGTGGAGCATATTAGGAACCGAAACATATAGTGGTTGACATGAGACGGTAGATCTATCTTTCGCCAACATTTTCTTTTTTGGTTTGCTTCATTATCTCTGTAATTAAAGGAGATATACCGTTTTATAACGTAACATAATTTTATAGACTGTATTATTCAACACATTTATTGTTGAATGTTTTCAAGTAGGCTATGGACCTTTTCGGACATTTCAAGCGATGTGTCAACAGATCTTGTGTTTTAAAGTTACGAAGGTCAAATAAAATTTGCCATACTGTTAAAAACTCTTCCGAAACTGCTTATTAAACTTTCCTTTCGTATGCCCAGTTGATATTTTAATCTTGAAAAATGAATCGGCCAAGAAACATATCGGTCGAAGAAGCAGTAAAAGCCTTAACTTTGGTGGATGATGGCTATTCGATGTATCATATTGCTAATATAATAGAAATACATCGTTCGACTATAAGTCGTATAGTTGAACGATTTAACGAGACGGGATCTTACTCTCGAAGGGCAGGACAAGAGCGAAAACGATGTACCGATCCAAGGGATGAGCGTTTTATTGGGCAAACTGCTCTAAGAAACAGAAAGATCACTAGTGCTAGGCTAAAAAGTGAGCTTAGAACTGCTCGCCAACATACAATATCGTCTCGAACAATCAGAAGGCGTTTAAATGAGGCTGGTTTAAGCAACAGAAGAGCGACAAAGAAACAATTACTCACCAGAGAGCACAGAGTTGCAAGATTGCGTTTTGCCAGAAATTATCAACACTGGACTGTTAATAATTGGAAGACAGTTTTATTTTCTGATGAAACGAATGAAATTAGTCTCGGTTCTTCTGATGAGCGTGAACGTGTTTGGCGAAGGGCAGGAAAGGGATTTGCAAGTTGCAATATCGTTGCATAGAATTCATTCTTAAACAAACATCTGATATATTTATATAGTGTGTAATCTAATCTAAAATAGTCTAAACTAAGTTAGCTTAAATCTATCTGTTTTTGACAATGGACTTTTACTTTTTAAAATAATTTAGATAATAACGCAATATTTAATTGTGTTTACGTCGATGCCAAAACATTTAGCCGAAATACTTTTAGTTTTTAAATTTAACAAACATCGTTATCCAAAATTAGCAGTAGTGCAAACTTACTTTAAATTATCCAGTGTACTACCATTATTTCTAGGGACAATACATTTTATTATCCCGTTTTACTAGAATGACTATTGAAATTTAAAACTTTTATCCGATAAAATATTAAAGTAAGTGCGAACAGCCTCTCGTCATAACAACGTTGCTCGTTTAACTACCAATATTTCCAGCAAACAGTAGTTGACCTTTTAAAGCGTTTCCACTATTTTCGCCAACGAAGCAGATCTGAAGGCATTTTATTAAACTGCTTCAGAACATCGTCGGGTCGTTTAACCGAACGACAATATTCCAATAAACCGATGTTTTGCCGACTTTACACCCTTCTGAAATCGAAAGACGTTATTTATAAAAGTTGTAATGGCAGACATAAAATAGGTTATGCAAAGTTAGAAAAAGAGATTTCCTAGTTTCTTTGGTCATTTTAAATAGATACACACATAGCTTTAAAATGGTAAATTTATTTAAAATAGTAAATAATTCGTACAAGAATATTTAACAGAGACTGAACAGGGCCATATTTGTTGTTTTTTATATTAAAAAAATATATATGAAATAACAAGTTTGGATTTTTCTTTCCATAAAATCTAAAAGAACACCCATAAATAAATATTATGGAATAAAAACACTGATTAAACTGACACTCAAGACAGAGCCGCCGAAATATTTGCAATCAGTAACACGCCCAACAATCTAATTATTGAACTTACTTACCTTCCTAGGGCTCCCACTCATAATTCAAACCCCCCTACATCTTTTTCTTACTTCAAACCCTAAACTCCACCAAGCATCAGTAACCGCGCTCAGACTATGTCTTGGTCACTGTATCATAATCTAAACATTCTGAGGCAACTGAAAGCATGCCGCCACGCACCGTTTAGCACTAAAACTCAGCCTACTGAAACCCTGCTTTTCCATTTACGAAATTTGTAAACAACCTACCGAAACAATTTACCTGGTTATTGAGACCTTTATTCCTTATACCAAAGAGAACCCCAAACCTTTAAATCACAGTCCGTGGTTTTCTAAATTCAGTGACAAAGCCAGTTTTAAAAACCTTAGCTTACAAAACATTTTCTTTAAATCTTAGTCCGGAATATCGACAGGCCAGCAAAAAATTGGTAAAACTGAACATCCTAAAAGCCAAAGACCGTTTTAATAACTAAATAAAAGATAAAATCCTCTCTTGCTTGTTGGCAAAAACATTGGTCAGAATTTGTACAAATTCTCTTTTACGCCTAACTTTTAAAGATGATCGTTTCTACCTCTTAAGGAAAAGTCAAACTATTTGTCAAACAATTTGCTGCCAATTCTACCCTTGATCCTCCCGTAATCTTTTTTTTTTCAAGAGTTGCCTTTGGTCCTCATAAAATGTCCTATAATATTTTTAAGATCAAACAAATCAAGCGTATTCTTTCTTCTTTTAATACCAAATAATCGTCTGGGCTGAATGATACACCAGGCATCGTCTTAAAAAAAACTATTTTGTATTGCTTACGAGATAAACATTTATCCGGAGAACTGGAAAGCTGCACGTGTGCAACCTATTCCCAAGAAAGGATCCAAAACTATTTCTTTCTAACTTTAGACCTACGAGTATATCTCTTTTTTCAGTTGTTTGTAAGGTAATGACAAAATGCCTTAACTTTAAAATCTAAAAAAAAATAAAATTATAGATGACAGACAGTATTTAGAAATAACGTTATTAAAAGAAACTTTTGATTTCCAAAATATTGCTCTCTTAAGAAAATATGCTTCTTAGCATTAAATCAGGATGACCTCTTTTAACATTTTTGTACATAAAGCATCCCTGATTTGATTACTTGTATGCATAAAATATATCCCTACCATTGCCACATCAATTCTATAATTTGGTTCTCCTTATAACAAATATAGCATTTTAAAATCAAATTAAAAATTAAAATTGTACATTCCGATAATCTGACAATCGCTTTAAAAAGAATTTTACAGTTGTCGCCAAATTAAACACCTAGTGCTAAATTTAGATTTAATAAAACTGTAAATTTAGTTACATTTGTGTTATTCAATATTAATTTTAAAAGGTACAGCTTTAAAAGATTTTTTTGTAATAAATAATACATAGTAAGTAACATACTAAAACTATTCTTTTTTTTAATTAAAAATTATAAAAACTTAAGGGTATTCTTTACCACGCTTTGATTAACTTCACCTGTATGTATCTATGTAACAGAATCTTTTAACCTAATTTTCATTAAATTCAAGATGTCTGATTAACTTGAAAATTTGTATGGGGGTTGAAAGCCGATGAAAATACAATTACTTTATACTTTCGTTCTAATGTCATGACTGGAATCATCTGAATAAAAAAAATAAATTAACAATTTCTGAAAAATGACAAAACTGCGCATTCGCCAATTTTGATGCCGTTTTGGGACTAAAAAATAAGAACATATATTATGGTTTAAAAAAAAACTAAAAAAAAACATCAAATAATATGTTTGACTAAATACCGAATAAAAATATTCTAGAATTAACTAAATAACTAAATCTATATTTAAAAATTTAAAACTTCATCAAGTCCTAGGTCTTCCTGGATTATACCTAGTACCGATGCTGCATTACCCCGTTGCACAGCTAAACCAATTCTTTGGATAATGAAACTTCGAGATTTTTTGCATGGAATTTTTTTGCAAATTTCATTTATAAATCCCTTAGCTTCATTACCCAAAGGACCAAAAGTTTCAACAGCAATAGGTATGAAGATAAAGCGGTCTTCAAGCTCTTTATATTTTAGATATTTTTTTATTCTCGGCAAGACGAGCAGCCGCACCTACTAAATTAGAAGTTTTGTCCAGATAGGATTTTGCAAGAGTATGGCTGCAAGTAGCGTCTCGAAGTAATTGTTTTCCATATTTGCAGGGAATTAAGGTCATTCCATCTACACGTTTTTCATCGCTTCTGCAAACTCCAAGAGGCTCTAACACAGAAGGGTTTTCAGCTAAAATCAGAGCTCTTTTGATTATATCATTTATCTGATTGTGTCTAAAAAAACGGCCTGCGCTTTTTTGCAGCTTAACCCATAAAGGCCATAAATATCAGCATTTTTGCCGCAAATGCAGGTGTGCTCTCCATACACAGGCAGGCCAAGTTTAAGAGCGATGGAAATATGAAATGTTTTGTTATCTAACAAATTTCCCAAGGACAAAGATGAAAGTGCGTTAATCCAAGCATTACTTTCAGGGGCCAGATAACCATCTTATAAAACCATTCGAGACCTCCAACTAGAAGAGTGCTTTGTAACCAAGAATTAAAACGAACTTAAAAGTAAAAAATAATTTAATTATAGTTTAAAAGCGTGGGATCCAGTAACTATATTTTCATAATAACTCTTTTTTGTAAAAGCTACCAATAAAATATTTGTAACATTTAATATCAAGCACCCCACGCCACGCATGTAAGCCCCTGACTTTTATTAAAAATCCATTTATTTTCTCTCAATATTTTTTCCATCTTGTTTTCTTTTTGAAAATAAATTAATTAATAAAAATTTAAATAATTTTATTGCGCTCCAATAAATGCAAATTATTTTTTTTTTAAAAAGCAAGGTAGGAAAAAATATCAATTGACAAAAAAGTTATATTTTTAGTTGCCCAATCAATTGAAAAATAAAAACTGTAAAAAAGTCAGTTGTATACGTTTATTCAGTGAGATGGGATAGGGCAAACGGGCAAATTTTCCCGCCCGTTTTAATATGAGGGGTACGTTGAAAATAAAAAATAACTCTTTTTATATAATAATTTAAAAATTAAAAAGTAAATGGGGTACCAAGCGGCTTGCTGTGACGTCAAAAACACAGATAAGTCGCTATTTAGGCGCGGCGTCGATTTCTGACCAAACGTCACTAAAAATTTTTTTTTCTGGAGCCCTAATGGGTTTGCGCGCCCTAATAAAGACCGGACCCAACCTTGAACGGTCGTGGGCCCAAATTTAAATCAAACTGGAAAACGTTCACTACCTAACCAGTGGTACGTGTTTTATTTGATTTCTTTCGATATAAATTTTGATTTCAACGGAATTTTTAATTAGCTGATGATAACGAATAAAATAGTATTTTTTAAAACTAAATCAATTTCATTAAAATCTGGTAAGTATTAGACTGTGGGAGCGCTTGTTGGCCCAGGATAACGTTATGTTGCTCCGGGCCCCCAACATTTAAGCCTACGACAGGTAAATCAAAATAATAATAAATTAGAAAAAATAACCACTGTTTAACTGGACTGCCCTGCTTAACAATTTCTTTTGATAATACCACTTACATAGGTATTATGACAAAGGCCCCAAAATTAAATTTGTTAAAGACAAGGCTAGAGTTGCCTTCAAGAGGAGAATTTGCCTTGTTTCTAATGCCCATGAAAACCTGATATAATAACAAATATTTTAAGAATTAATGTTTGGGACATTCGGCCAAAAAATATTGTTGTCACGAATGAATGAAACGAGATGGTAAACAAACCAGTCGAAAAAATTTTGGCAATTAGCAGAAAAATGCTTTTACGTTCGTTGTCGGCACTTCTGAAACTAAAAACCGATTGACAATTTTCTGCGATGTTCGTTTGAAAGCCGAAATTTGAAAGAAAATTTAAAATTTAAAATTGTTTAAAAGTTTATTTGCGAATTTTTGAAATTTCGACTTCTTTATTACTGCAAAATTCAGGAATTGTTTTTTTAAAATGTTGATTTATAAAGCATTTTTAAAATAAAGTAATATCTTTTTCACGCGATTTTGAGCGAGTAAGTTGCAGAAGACAATTTCGGACAAAAAAGAACTGAATAATGGAAGAAAAAGGTATTGACCCAATGTGAAAGAGGAGTTACCGGTCAAACACCAAAAGAAAAAAAAAAAAAAAGATAGGACGAATCAGGTTTCGCATCTGACAAAGTAAGAGCTAAGCGTACTGATAAATCCAGAATTAGTACTTATAACGATATTCTGAACACCGCGGTGAAGAGTATTAGTGCAAAATTTAATGATCACCTTTGAATTTTGCATACCTAGATCCTAAAAATTTCGACGGTCAACGAAAAAGAAATACCAATAAATGCTTTTTGATCAGCTCACAAATTGTTGATAAAAATAAACAAAGAAGAAAACCCCAGAAGTTTGACAAAAGAATTGATTCGCTTTTCTAAAAACTGGCCAAATTTGAAGAATGGCTTGAGTTCAATCGAAACTGAAGAAATGATGACGAAGAATTTGCGGAGAATTCTGAAAGGAAAGATAATGATGAAATCGATGAAGAAAAGACGATAAAAATTCGTTTTCAAAAATGTAATTTTTGTCGCAGTTGCGTGATTTGCCGCCTTTCAGTTTTAGAAGTACAGCTTAAGTAGACCTATTCGATTATCGGTTTGGCATATAAATATCTCGCAACGCAGTCTTTTACTCAAATGATCGTTTCTCAAAAGTAGTTTTTTTTGTTATTTTGGTAAAAAATCTTTAAAAAACGATAATCACCATTTTGTATAAAACAGATTTTATTATATTTGTTTTGTTTATTTTTTCATTCATTTATTACACGTTGATTTTATTAATTTTAATCCAGGCAAATATTTGTATTATTCTTAAAATAAATATTTTTGCATTTAAATAACCAAAATCAATATTGATTTTAAAATTTGTAAATAAAAAAATTTATATTATGATATATCATTGGTTTTGGATTCTAATAATTACTAATTTTAAAATTAAAAATTTTAATTTTTAATTTAATCGGGTTTTTAAAATAAATAAAGGTTTCTGTGAATTTTAAAAATTATGGTAATTATAAAACTTGCAATTTAATTTTAAAATATGTAAAATTACAATTATTCGGATATGTTGGTTTAATTAAAATATAATAAATAAATAATTTTTTGACGGACTATTTTTTTTAATTAAAATAATATTTTTCTCCTCATTATGTTACCGGCTTATTACTTGTAGCAAAATTGAAATGTGTTAAAAAATAAAAATAAATATATATATATATATATATATATATATATATATATATATATATATATATATATATATATATATATATATATATATATATATATATATATTTTATTTAAAGGGGTTACGAGATAATGTTATGATCAAATATAAAGAAAAAAATTACAAAGTTACCTGCAAAAATTAAAATATGATAAATAAATTTTGTTTTATCTAAATATTTTTTTCTGCATGCAAACAAAAGTATGGTTTTAAAAGTTTCCCTTTTCCCCCTGGAAAGTTTTTAAAAAAAAGGGGCCAAATTTGGTCTCAGGGTATAGCGAACTGTACCTTCTCAATTCTTTTAACCCCTAGGAACTTGCAGATCGCCTAAAACAAAAAAACTCAAAAAACCCATCTGCGATTCGGTGGCAAGTCGTTCTCTACATGAACTTAAATAAAAAAAAAACTGAAATTAAACTAAGTTTTTAAGGCAATCTGCAAGTTTACAGGGGTCAGTGGGACTGAGCAAACTTAGTTCGCTATACCTCGGGACCAGGACCAAAGTGGTCCCATCTTTTAGAAACTTTCCAGGCGGGTTACCTAACACAAACTTATTGAAACATAAATCCGCCACAAAACTATAGAACATATTCACAAGGGTATGGTTCCATTTTCTTTACAGGACATCGTCACGTCATCATAAGCCAAGCGAACTGAGAACCAAGTTACTGAACACACACACATACACTACTACTCTACTCTCCTTCCTTCTTCAAGAAAGCTTCCCGAGATTACCCCATACCTGGACTCATTAGACCTGCGACCTGTGCCGATATGAGTTGACAACAACCCCCCATCCTTGAAACCCGGGATGGAGTTTAGTGAATTATATCCTATAACGATAACGGTGGGCCTTACCTTTCGGCTAACCTCACTTAAGTTCTCCTTCCAGGGAACACGTTGTATGGTAAACTCCTTACCACAAGTTGGTTGTAAAAACGGGCATCGGAAAGTCATAGAGAATGTGGGTATTTCGTCCTCTTAAATGCGTAAGACGTTTGACCCAGCCTGCGGATTGCGGTGTCCAACAAGGCGCTTCTGATAAGTCCAAGAGGACGAAACACCCACACTCTCTATGACTTCCCGATATCCGTCTATATGACCAACTTGTGATAAGAAGTTTACCATATAACGTGTTTGTCAACTTTTATCGGCACACCGAAGATCGATGAGTCCAGGTAGGGGGTGACCCCACAAAACTTTTTTCCAAAGGAGGAAGGATCATGGTAGAGCAGTGGTGTGTTTGTGTTTCAGTCTCTTGTTATGAGGCGTGACGTTTCCCCTTTAATATAACAGCTGTATTTCATAAATTACCTGATGTTTTATAACTGGCTGAAATTATATCTTTTACATTAATTTGTGTAAAAACTTGTCCAAAATTTGGCAACACAAGGTCCAAGTTTCAGTTATGTAGGGGACATATGGGGTTTCCCGTTTATTGATAAATAAAATAAAATAAAAAATAAGTCCTTATAAGGGTTTATAGGCATGCAAATTCTATTTAGATTCCGAATTTGTTGATCACAAGGGTAGATTATCCTTTTACAATATACAAAACAATTTAGATTTTACAGAACTTAAAATAAATTTATGCATGTTCAGTTATATAGGGGACATATGGGGTTTCCCGTTTATTGATAAATAAAATAAAATAAAAAATAAGTCCTTATAAGGGTTTATAGGCATGCAAAGTCTATTTAGATTCCGAATTTGTTAATCACAAGGGTAGATTATCCTTTTACAATATACAAAACAATTTAGATTTTACAGAACTTAAAATAAGTTTATGCATGTTCAGTTATATAGGGGACATATGGGTTTCCGTTTATTGATAAATAAAATAAAATAAAAAATAAGTCCTTATAAGGGGTTTATAGGCATGCAAAGTCTATTTAGATTCCGAATTTGTTAATCACAAGGGTAGATTATCCTTTTACAATATACAAAACAATTTAGATTTTACAGAACTTAAAATAAGTTTATGCATGTTCAGTTATGTAGGGGACATATAGGGTTTCCCGTTTATTGATAAATAAAATAAAATAAAAAATAAGTCCTTATAAGGGTTTATAGGCATGCAAAGTCTATTTAGATTCCGAATTTGTTAATCACAAGGGTAGATTATCCTTTTACAATATACAAAACAATTTAGATTTTACAGAACTTAAAATAAGTTTATGCATATTCAGTTATGTAGGGGACATATGGGGTTTCCCGTTTATTGATAAATAAAATAAAATAAAAAAATAAGTCCTTATAAGGGTTTATAGGCATGCAAATTCTATTTAGATTCCGAATTTGTTGATCACAAGGGTAGATTATCCTTTTACAATATACAAAACAATTTAGATTTTACAGAACTTAAGATAAGTTTATGCATGTTCTATATTCTGGAGATAAGCCAAATAATCTTTCAACTATAAATAAATCTACTGCAACATCTAGGGTTTTTGAAAAAAAAAATAAAATAAAATTATGAAATATATTCTATGTAAAAATTTTTTGTTGTTGTCCTATTTTTACCTTTCCAAATTTTAGTATTTTACGTTTTTTGACAAAGGTTCAACATCTGAAGTGTAATATTTTAATAAACCTTGAAAGATTAAAAAGCAATTTTTATTTTATCTAATCATAATACCATTTATTTGTATTAAAAATAAATGAATGTTTTTTTCAGTATTTGTTTATAGAACCATAAATATTTAGTAAATACAAGAACATGTATTAAATGATAATGACATAAAGTATTTTGTTTTTCGGTTAGTTCTGGTTCGTTGTTTAAATCAGTCGATAAAAGTTGAAGAGGTAGTTGTAAAAAGAGGATTTGATAGAATCAAAATTATTTATTTCAATCAAAATACCAATACAGACCAAAAAAATAATAGATTTTTTTAGTTTAAAATAGTTTGATTTTATAAATAGATATTTTTCAATTTAAAAAATAAAATTTTAGACAAAACCGAAATAGACCTATTACAAATTTATTTTTTCTATAATCTACTGACTTTTTACAAAAAATGTAACAAATGGATAAAAAAATACCATTTGTACTGTATTTAAAACACAAAACGTCATTGAATTTTAAATAACAAAAACACTATCGTATAATGCGAACCAAAATACAAAAACGTGTAATTTCTAAAATTTCTTGTAAATGTAATAAATTGAATATTGGTAAAACTTCCAGACCATAAGTCAAACGCATTATATACGTAAACTTTAAATTTTTATGAAATGTTCAAAAATCAAACATATATACAGGGTGTTCGGCACATGAGTGGACATACGTAAATCTGAGATAGGTGGGGCCGTCTGCTATGCGGTCCACGCTGATATTTTGACCTGGGCCCTAAAAATTTTTTTTTAGAATTTTTAAATTTTTTTACCAAAATTTTTAATTTTTGAATTTCAAAATACAACTGACAACTTTTGTATTTTATTTTAATCTAGAATAATACTAGAATAATACAAATTTAATATTTGGGGCCCATGACAGCTACAAAAAAAAATACGGGCTCTCAAACCACAAGAAGAAGTAAAAAATAATTCCAAGCCAACTTTGCGTTGCATTAAAAAAAACTAAAAATAATCAAGTATTTCTCATTAGTTAAAAACATCTTCAATTCATGCCCTTTCGAACGATATGCTATAACCACAATTTGATTAGAAACAGCAAGAGTTATTTGTCAACTTTATCAAGGTGAGCATTTTTTTTTACAAAATTCTGCTTTTGATAAAGCATAGCACACGTATGTCTACTCATGTGGCGAACACCCTGTAGAAACACTAAATACCAAAAATCCAAAATATATCCATAAACATTTAACAACAATCAAAAAGTAAGTCAGAATGCTTCCGGTATTTTAGCGGGAAAAAGATTCTTTACAAAACCATAAATAAAAAAAGTTTTTTTTTATGTTATTAAATAAAAATAATTGTAAAGCTTTTTATAATAATTGTTTGTTTTGCTTACTGCTAAAGTAACTTTATAAAACCCCAAAATAACTATATTTTTTTTTTTAAATAACAAATATACCTGCCACAACAAATTAGTCAGTCATTGTACCTCTGTATTGCAAATTAAAAAATCTAAGATTTTCCCAAATTTTCCAAAGCATAATTTAAGTAATTACAATTTTATTAATTGCGCATTTTTAATTACAATCCTAAGTTTATTTTACATCCTAAAAATGGTGACCTTCTTGTCCCAAAACCTCTTTTGTGATTTTTTAAGGATTTCTTTTTTTTAGGTGATCGGCAAGTTTGAAAGGGTCAATTGACTCGATGCGTACACGAGTCTATACCCTGAATTCTGGACCGAAGCGATCCCTTTTAGCAAGTCCAGCAGGTTATTCAAATAATATTTTTTACATAATTTCCGACAATCATAAATAAGTTAATAATCTATCTATAAAAATGTCTTGCTACATTTTTCTATTTAACCATTTATAAATGAATGCGTCTTAACTAAAATTAAATAATATTTGCTTCCTTCGCAAAAGTAAACCAAGCAGAATAGTAAAAATTAAAGAAAATTTTATTCCTAAATTGGTTAATCTTCTTCCCAGAAAATTGAGAAATAAAATCAGTTTACGAGCCGAGGTGGATTAGGGTAATCCTTTTAATCTGAAGCTGCCGTTACTTTTCCCCGGGAATTTTGAGAAGAAACGTGAGTGTTTGTTAAACCTTCGCTCTTTCTTTTCTCGTCTATTTTAGGACTGCATTTTCTGCGCTTTTGTTACGATGCTAAAAGGTAAAAGAGCCAGACCGGAATCGTGTTTTTAAAAATATGTTGTTTTTTATTGAAAACCAAAAAAAAAGGTATTTACAGTACATTACTCAATATGGGAATTGTGTTTCAAAACTCATCCAAAGAATAGTTGCACTTTCCAACAATGCACTTTTTATAACTTTATTGAAACCGGTATCAAGCCGTCTTATATTTGGAGGAATTGCATTATACAAGTACCTTCCGTGGTGATGCAAACTATTTCTGGTAACCATATTAAGGGTTGGGGTAGGTTTAAATCTGCCCTTATTCGGGTGGGGTAATTATGTATATCGCCCCGTTTCTCTATTTTTTTCCTATGTAAAAGGCAGTCTCATAAACAATCATGTTATAAAAGGGAGTATTTTAAAAGTTTTAAAAAGGTGGCCTGCAGTGTGCAATTCTATCTGCATTACCTAAACCCCTAATTGCTCGCTTTTGCAGAAAAAAAAATTATGTTTGACCTGCAAAGGGTTGTATACCCCCAAAAAAACTATTCCGTATCTAATGCGTGACTCAAACAAACCATGATATACCAAAAAGGGTTTTTTTGGCATCGTTTATTTCTGAGAAAACCGTTTTTAAAAGGGAAAAAAAGGGAAGATGCTAGATGTTTACATACTTGGTTAAAATGGGTTTCCCATTTAAGATTATTATCAAATTATCCCCAAAAAACTTATAATTTGATACTTTATGTATTATATCATTGTTGATACAAATTTAAAATTGTGTCTCTCTTAGAAAATACCATAAATTTATTTTTGGAAATATTTAAAGACAGTTGATTTCATAAAAACCACTGCTTCACTGCTTCAAGGTCTTTATTAATTAAGTTTTCAGAGCTGGGATTTTCACCAGACCAACAAATTGATGTGTCATCTGCAAAAAAGAGTTAATTTACCACTTATTTTTTAAACTGGCGATGTCATTAATATATATTAAAAAAAGCCCGGGGTCCCCAAAACCGAACCCTGTGGGAAAACCGTGACTCACCTTTTTTTAAAATTTGACAGAGTCTTAGTGCCATCCCCGTATCCGTTACCCGAACCCCGTTGTTTATTAGATAAATACGACCTAAACCATTGCAAAGAAATACCCCAAATCCATATAAGTTTAATTTATTTAATAATATCTGATGATTGGGCAAATCAAATGCTATTCCAGATCGCAGAAAACAACAGCTGTTAAATTTTTAATGACTTTGATTAAGATCCAAAAACACTTTACTCATAAGATTATAAATGGCGTCCCTGGTACTTATATCCTCTTGAAATCAAATTGACTAGCATCTAGTATTTTACGCCTTAAGAAAAATTCTTTTTAATCTTTTTCCCAGTGATTCGATAATCTTTGAAAGAACCGAAAAAGAGAAATTGGGGGCGAAAATTTGACGGACTCTTTACATTCCCCCCTTATCTATTGGCACAATAAGAGAAAATTTCAACTCATCAGGAAATATGCCTTCTTCGAAGAGAGCATTGATAATTTCAGCCATAATTTAATATAATTTTTAATTTAAAATCTTTTTATAAGTCTTTAAGGAATTTCGTCCATGCCAGTTGATTTTCTTGTTTTTTTAAACCATTATAAATGTTAGAAATTTCCCACGCACTGGTTGGTATTAAATAAAAAATACTCAATTATTTAAAAATTTTTTACAAGTGATAAAAAAGGGTCAATGTTGGTTTTTTGATGTTTAGTCGTTTCTTCTGCCACAGTAACATAAAAAATTTTTTAAGTGCTGTGTAATTTTCCTAGGATTTGTATAAATTATTGAATTTATTTTTACCTTAGGAATATTTATTTTTTCTTCACTTTTTTTTTTCCCCTAATTTTATTTTTTAATATTTCAGCTTTTGTTTTTTTTTGTTTTTTTCCCCCAGCCTTTCCCGGGAAAAAAATCTATTTTTTGCTAATAATATAACTCTCTTCAAAAGAAATTTACGGGTTTTTTAAAATACGACGAAAGTACTGGTTCTAGGTGTTAAAGTAACCTTATTTTTCAAGATTTTTTAAAATATTTATTTTAGCTTAAAGATGAAAAACTTATTTGTATAAGAAACGTATTCATAGTTATTTATGATATAAGTGTTAAAAGTACAATTTAAGGCACGAAAGTTTGCAGAATGCGCGAAGCGAGTTCTGCAATTCACATGAGTCCGTTATATCATACAATATTATTTCTACAAACGCAATAATGCAGTTAGAAACTAAATTATTTAAAAATTAAAGATAAAGTTTTACATAGCATCGTACATAAAAAGTATTATAGTTGGCATTTATTAATGAATTCTAAGAACCATTGTTGATGCTGGTTGGTTACGGCATGTTTACTTCAAATTTTGTACATCGTGTCAGTTTTAGCTCGTTTAGTTTTTACTTAAAATCAACTTGAAATGGAAAAAATATAGGAGAAAGTATTGGTTGCATCGGTCCATTATAAAATAGGCCTGGTGGAGGATAGCCTGTGTAGGTTCTACCGGGGGCTGAAGAAACAGCCGTACATGTGTGGCCCCACTGTGAAGCACTATGTAGGCTTGGGTTTACCCCCAACCGCTCTCATAGGAAAAAGGAAAAAGTTGGGACCGAAACGGATAAATCCTTTAAGAGGTGCCACTCAAGGTCACAAGCAGACAAAGGTGTGCCACCGAAACGGGTGAATCCGTTTTTAAGGGGCCCCTGAAGTCACCGGCGCCGTTTCACGGGGAGGGCTAATCCATCCCGAACAAACAGGTGCTTAAAAAGGGGTCCATGAATCCAAACAAAAGGCGGAAAAACCACCTTTAAAGAAAAAGGGTTGCCTGGTTTTAAACCAGAAAGCGGATGGGACCGTTTTTATAAGATAACGCCAGAGATCGGCCTCAGAAGGAACATCTGGTTCCTGTAAAAGGACTTGGTAGCTACCCACGTCACTAGACCGGGAGAGGAGGGCATGATGGTCAATCGTCTGCCCCATACTTTCCGGGAGACAGGGACACCAGAACACATCAGAACACATTGTGCTCGTGTCCGGTAGCGACACGAGAAGAGGAGATGTAAAATTTCTCCCAACGGTATGGGATTCATTAGAAGTCCAATCCTTTTGGGAAGAAATATAAAAAGGTGTGACCCAATAGACCGAGCGGTCGCAGTGGAGGGCGTAAAAAGTCCACTTACTTTAAACCTACCCATCAGGTTTACTAGGCGGTGAAAATGCCAAAACCGGCAAGATATATGAGTGGCCAGTGTCAAGACTCGGGAGTCAGTTAAGAAGGGGGGCCGACTCAAAAGAACGATAGGAGAAACCACAATAAATCGGGAAGGTTGCAGTGGGAAGGTCTTTTTTACCATCTCCGCTCAAATAATCTAATCTAATCTGATATAATCGGTCCATTAAAAGAGATAGATGAAGCGGCCAGAAGAGCATCGCTGCATTTACTGCCCAGGAAATCTCGTCTACAATATAATATTGCCTACAATAAGTTTATGAATTGGTGTTAGGAGAAAAGTGTTGCTGGAAAGTATACCGAAAATATATTCCTTGCGTATTTTGAGGAAAAAGCGAAGATTTGAAAAGGCTTTTTCTGTTCAATCTACCTCAACTATGGAGAATGCTAGAACTGTGGAAGGAATTTGTTTTTTAAGTTGTTTGAATTGTACAATTAATTTAAATGTTATTAATAAATAAACGTTGACGTTGCCTTTTAAAATTCGACATTTCACTTTTAACACTAGTGCTTTAAAATGTTACTTTAAGGCACTAGTGCTTTTAAGTAACATTTTAAAGACATCTAGATAGTGTTAAAAATTGAATTTTTAACACGTTTGTAGAAAAATATTTTTAAATATGTTTTTTTTATAATTACACAGGCCCACAAAAAAGTGGTGTGTGCTGGGTATCAGACTAGGATTTTCTGGAGTATTTTTTCAGCTAAACACAAATCTGAATTGAAAATTGAGGGTCAAACAGCAAATAATCGAGAAAAGGTATAATTTCAGATATTAACGATTTTTTTTTTTAAATTTTAAACGTCAAAATCTTAAAAACTATAAAATATACATGAAACCTAATAATACATAAGCTATGTATTTAAAAGGCCTTTAATTTAAGTTTTATAACCCCTTTATCAAAATGCAAATTTTTTTGAGTTAGAACAAAAGGGATTTTCGGGAAGTATACCACTGAAATAAATTTAAAAAATATATATTTTTTCATTTTTAAGTTTTTTTTGCAAATTTTAAGTAATTTAGGATATAAATAAATAAAAAAAGATTATTTATTTTTCTAGTATCCTTTGGGATAGCAAATATATTACCGGAGAAGACAAATTGTGTTTAATTTTTTTTTTTTAAACCAAATAAACTTACGGGATCTTGGAGGAATTTGGGCTGGACGGGGTAAAAACGTAAAATTGATAATTATTTAGTTAAAAAACACACAGAAACAGAAATCTATTGACAAAATACGCAGAAAATCGGGAAAAACAATTTTTAAATTTTAAAATTTTAAAAAAAATATGGGTTAGAAAAAAACTAATATCGATAACACATTCTTTATCAACAGAGTTGGGCTTAATAATTTTCGGGCCTAAATTTTGATATTCTTTTTTTAAATATAATTGGGATAAATAAAAAACTGTTTTCTTACCAAAACTAACCATTACCGACTAGGGCTCTTTAAATTTTTCAAACGTTGGTCAGGTTAATTCTGGTTATTAAAGGGCCTTTATTTTTCCCAATTATATTTCAACTAAAAGGGGGAAAATATTCGAAAAAACCCCGATTTGGTAACACTGCACGTGACGTTCCTTGTCATAATGAGGAGTTTTCGCATTATAGGGAAAAAAACCAATGGAAATTTTTAAAATTTTAAAATTTAAAAAAAAAAATACTAAAACACAAATTTCTCTTCTCCGGTAGTATATTTGCAATCCCTAAGGACACGGGAAATGACTATAAAAAAAATTTTACCATATAATCCAAAAATAGAAGAAAACCGTATATGCAATAATTACCAAAATAATTGAATATTATAGTTATTAAGGTATCAAGGGTATTTAAGGATAATAACGTTTTGAGGTCGATGGTGTGTGTCCCGAGGGCCTTTGGCTTGAGGGATATACGTTGCCCCGAAAGCATTATTATCCTTAATACCACTTGTGCCTTTTAACGTTTAATGTCCGACTAAATATTCTTTAAAAGGAGAAAATTTGAATGTTTTTTTAAAAGGGGTTTAGTTTAAACCAAATCAAGTACTAGCTTTTAAATTTGAAAAAATTGTCGAAACGTAATTGTGGTAACCATGGTAGTAAGTTTTTTTGTCAAAAGACAGCAAAAAAAAAAATTTTGCGATTGATGCATAAAAATGTCCGAATTTAGGGGAAAAACCTTTTCCCCCCCAAGAAATTTAGGGGAAAGCTCCCAAGGGCCCGAATGCGCTTGTGCCAAAAAAAACTAGGCGGATTTACGAGAAATAATTTTTCCCATTTTGAGGCCTGGTTGAGGGAAAACACTGCGTGGACCGTGTAGACGAAACCTTTTTGAGGGCTTGTTTTCAAGATTTATCAGAGTATATTCCCCAAAAATTTTTTTGGGACAAAGTTTTCAATGTTACGAAAAAAGAATTAATAGATCATAAGAAAAAGAATTAAAAGTTGATTTCTTTTTGCAACATTTCCCTTTGGCAAATTTGGGAAAAAATTATCAGCCAAAAAGTCGAAGGTTCTAAAATTCGCGAACAAGTTAAAATTTTTTGAAAGAAGCGCCGACTGAAAAAGATTTGGCAGATACAGTTGCATTAGTGATAGGTGTATTCGGAGCTTGTAGAAAAGACGAGCTTGGGGAAATGAATTTTTCCGATGTGCGTGATATGGGTCAGCATATATTTATTGACATTCCACAAAGAAAAAATGGGCAAGCAAGGAGTTTTTTTGGTTATTGATGACAGTGAAATGTGGGCAACAAAGTTAATTCGTGACTATGTCCTTTGCGACCTAAAAGTGCACCTATTGATAGGTTTTTTTGTGCTATCGTAGTGAACGATGATTTTGCAGCCTATAGGTAAAAATACATTTGGAAATATACCCTTTAAGATTTTTACATATTTGGATTTACCTGATGCTAAGACGTACAAAAGGTCATTGTTTAAGAGTACAGCGGGGAACAATTCATTCTGATGCGGGGGGGTAGTTCCGGGGAGCTTAATGAGGTTAGGGGGGCTGGAAAAAGGGTTTTTCCCCGGGAGCACGAGGGTACGTGGATGAAGTGACCAAGGTTTTTTTTAGTTGGGGGAAAATTACTTTAAGTAACACAGCAACTGCGGTTGGGTATGGAAAGTGAAATTTTCCGGTCAGTTTGAAAAAATTTTAAGTTTTAATTTTTTAAAAAAAATTTTTATTATGATAAGTATATTTGTAAGTATGTTTGTATTTTCGTAATAAATGCTTAAATAAAGATAATTTATTGTTTATTTATTAAGAGGGTAGGCCCTAGGGCGTTATTTTTTTTAATAACGTCCTAGGGTAATATTTCGTATTTAACTGACTTTGAATAATATTATTATTTGTCAAATAATATACCAGTCGAAATTAAATAGCATATGGTCCAACAACAATTATTAAACTTTTATTAAAAATTAATTAAATATTCAATACCAAATTAATTCCTAATTAAACAAAACAAAGGTTGGTTTTTAAGTAAGCTAAGATTACGTCTTCATCGATCTTTTGCAATTTTTTTACACCACTGTCTGTACGCTTTGTATTTCTCCTTGTACAATGTTCTTGACTTTGCAGCCCTCTTCATTTCTTCTAAGACTTTTATGGTTTTCTTTTTGACTTTCGATACTATTTTCGTTCTGGATTCTTTGTATTTTAATGATTTTAGCTATTTTCAGTAATTTTTGATGTCAACCAATTTGACATATTTTAAGCAATGAAAAGATTCCTATAATCTACACAGATGCCTCTAAATCAAAAGATGGTGTAGAAGCTGCAGCTCCAACTAAAACATTTTACTATAAATTGCACGACTGGTACTCAATATACTCAGGAGAATTATATGCAACCAACAAGCGCTAGAGTATATCAAAAGGCAAGACATAATGAAATATATATATACTCGATTCACTTAGCCCCAATACAGGGACTTGCAACTATATCCCAGACACCCACTTCTACAAAAAAAAAAAAGATACTCTACACAACCTTCAGAGTCTCCAAAAATGTGTTAACTTCATATGTATACCATCACACATAGGTATTTAGGGGGAAAGAAAAAGCAGATACAGCAGCTAAAGAAGCTATTTTTCAAAAATATAAGCAACAATGTTTCAGTTCCAAGTAATGATGTTAAAATTTTTTAAATTTAAAATACAGAACGTGTGGCAGAATCATTGGTCAATCAGCATACTAAGTTTAAGAAATTTTAAACCTACTTAAACCCTTTGGGAATAACAACCATAAACCCCAAAAGATCAGTAATATTTACAAGATTCGAATGGGAATACGAAATTTAGCCATGAATATTTTTTAAGAAAATTGATCCACCTGTTTGTCAAAGTGTGCAAAAAACCAACCGAAAGGGCACATTTTTGGGGAAGGGCGGAATTGCAAATGCGAAACAAACATAACCAAACCATGGAGTCGAGAATCTTTAGGTGAAAATGCAAACATTGCGAATATAAGAAGATTTCTAACGAGATAAATTTAATTAATTATTTTTTAAATATTAAGTATTAAGTTATTGAACTATTTAAGAATTATTAAGTATTATTAACAAATCATTGTACCCACTGGTAGAGGCCTCTAACAACCCTCGTAGTTGATGGGGCCATAAACAATAAATAAAAAAGGGAAAACTAACTACATCTCATAGCAACTGTTGTGGCAACTGCTTGATCATATGTTGAGGTAAAACCCTAAACAGGTGTATTCAAATTTTTAGGTTTTCTTTTTTTTTTTTTTTAATTTTAACTACATATTCCAATTGCAATCGGACATAGAAACATTTATATAATTCCTACATAAACAGGCTTTATTGATTCATCATTTTATATTTGTTTAAGGAAAACCTAATTCATATAATAGTTATATATATTGCTTTTATTTTGCTAAAAGAAAATAATGTTTTCCAAATAAATTATGCTAAACTTCTTCTTACCAAATAATAAATGTTTTGTATTACACTAGACTAAGTTAAATTTTGTTACCAAATATTTAGGAAAATGGACTTGAAAATATAATAATAAAACATTTGGTTTTATTTTAAATTTTGGGGGGTTTAAATTTACCACAGGCTTTAAAAAAAAAAAAAAAAATATAACACCTAAACCCCAAAAAATTTATTTTATTTTTCAACTGAGTACACAAAATCGCCGCATGTAAAGTTTAACTCCATTAGAAGAACGAAACAAGTGGATACGGGCGCCTGCTTATTTAGCAGAGGTTTCATTGAAGTTTGCTCTCTTTGGGAAATGGCCTTTTCATTTATTTACACTAGATAAATACAGTAACCAAACCAATTTATTTTTACTTTAAAATAACCTTATAAAAAACAAGAAAAAACAAATAAAAAAAGTTAAGACTACTTTTTTTTTGAGCACGGAGCTAGACGAAACATGGATATACGCGACATTGACATGGCGAGGCCCCCTTGGTTTTACAGTTAAAATTTTTCAATTAAACGAGCTTTACACTTATATATAATAATTATATAGGCATACTAGACATTAAAAAATATTAAAAATGACATAAACAAACACAAATTAATATTCGAACTAGAACTTTTCGGCATTCTGCTTACATGCTTCCCAAGTATGCAAGTAGGTTTTAATAAATTTTAACTTTGGGGGGCTTTTTCAGAAAAAAATAAAGATAACATGATTCTGATCTTTATGTAAAATTACATTATACTTCTTTCCAAAATTTTTTTTAAAATTACTGGGAAAAAGTAGTTTTGCCTCTTAGTAGAGTCTAGTTAATAGGATTTTAAAAGCTAGAGTTCCTTATAAAGTTTAAAAGGCTTTTTAAAAAATTTAAATTGACTATATGAAAGATTGTAATAGTTTTTTAATATGTTCAAACTAAGTTTTTTTTTCAAATCCTTTTTTTTTATTGGGACCAAAAGACGGATTAAAGGGGTTTAGCCACGGAAAACCGGGTCGCCATAGTTGACCTATATTATTTCACGTAGTAAAATCTCGTACACAAGTGATGTATTGCAACAATAAACTCAAAAGATACATTTTTAAGAAGGGTGTT
>JAHBCN010014506.1:0-22546 GCA_019359885.1 Listronotus oregonensis
TAGTCTGCTCCGCTATAATAGTAACAAAAAATATGAAAAGACATAAAAAGGTTTAATTCTTTATAAAATTGAATTGTTTTAAGTACTATAATAAAATAATAATTTTTTTAAAATAATATATAAAAATCTTTATTCTGGAGAAAAGCCAAATAATTTTTATTTTAAGTTGATATTCCCAGAAATCAAAATAAACTATAAAAACCTATCTATATGGCTAAAAGTTTTATTTACTTTTTTATACATGTTTTTTAAATATTAAAGGTACCTACACGTGTACCTTTACCAGTAACTATTTTTTTTTTAAAGTCATGTCAGAAGTCAATGTCAGTTAATAAAACACAATTTTTTAGTTTCTTATCTGTTTTAAGTAATATAATCAAATAATTTATGTGCTACACCCGTCCGTCGATAACCAATAAGTTTGAAATAACATATATATCTTATAACGCGTTGCCAATGTTTTCAAGTAAGTATATTTTCTATTTTTATATAATTTCATAAAAATTATTATTTTATTATAGTACTTAAAACAATTCAATTTTATAAAGAATTAAACCTTTTTATGTCTTTTCATATTTTTTGTTACTATTATAGCGGGAGCAGACTAGCTCTCCATAATAATTTCTAAAAAAAGTATGATTTTTAAAAATAATAAATAAATATCTTTATTCTGGAGAAAAGCCAAATAATTTTTCTTTTAATTAAATTTTTAGTTGTGTCTTAAATCGATAAGCATAAATTTATTTTGTTGAAATCAAAGAATCAAAAAGTGTTTTTAATTGATGTTTCCAAAAAAACGCCAAATGGCGGGTTTGGTCCCTTGGAAAAGAAAAAATAAAAAAAATTAAAAAATACGAGGTCGAATAAAAATATCACAGCAAGTAAATAAATTGGTGCGGATCATCTATCTCACCAAAAATATTTTTCAGTTATCTTTAAATTTATCGCATGGCTTTTTTACACATTTATAGAATTTATGTTGTATGTTGAGCATTCAAAGCTATATAAAAAAATATTTTCAATTTATCAAAGGACATTAATAAATATTTATAATTATTCTGTATTTTTAATAGGTGTTTTACAAAATATTTTTACTTTACTTTTATCATATTTACCTTATATTTTTACCTAATTTAAAAAAGTAATTAGTTAATATGAATAGTCGTTCGTTATTATGCAAATTTAATGGTTTTAAAAATTCCTTTTATCAGCATCAGTTTCATTTAATGGGTATTTCTGAGACTTGGCTTACACCAGAAATTGATAGTAGTACTGTAACTATTCTAAACTATGACTTTTTTCGTGTAGATAGGGCAACACGAGGTGGTGGGGTGTAATTCTAAAATCTTTGCTCAAAAAAAATAGCTATTGGTATCTTTTACAGACCTCCCAAGAATAGTGTTTCTGAAACTATTGATTATATAGAGAATTGCTTATCTTACCTCAAAACATGCTATGATGAGGTCATATGTATGGGAGACTTTAATATAAATTTGCTAATTCCTCAAAATTCTCTGAGTCATTGCTTTGAATCCTATGATTTTTTTGAAATCATTGAGCAACCGACACGAATCTCTTTTCAGGGCACAGCTACATTGCTTGATCCCATATTTGTTTCAGACCGTGGTATGGTTAGAGCAAGTGGTGTAATTGCGGCAGATAATATCTCTGATCATTCATGTGTCTACTCAGAAGTAAAAATAGATAAATTTAAATTTAAACAAAAATATGTAACATTCAGGGATTTTAAAAGCTTTAATTTGGAACATTTTTGGGTGATCTGCAAAATTCCGTTTGAAAACATACTTAAAGTTCACTGTATTGATCGGAAATTAGATATGCTTAATTCTTACATTATGGAGCTCTTTGAAATACATGCCCCTGTTAGGACTGTTCGTGTGAGCAAACCTAAATGTCACTGGTTATCAGAGGGTACGAGGCTGGCAATGACTCAGAGAGACATTGCTTATAAACAATATCGAAAATCCAAACAATACCAAGATTTACAAAATTACAAAACTCTTAGAAACACTGTTTTAACTGCTGTAAGACAGGACAAGCGATCTTATTTTAACAAAATTTGCAACACCAATAATTCTAAACATATATGGAAAGCATTAAAAGACTTTAATATTAAAAGAACTAATAATATTGAAGTTCCGGATAGTGTTGGCAGTGCTGAGGAAATTAATAATTTTTTTATCTCAGTTTTTAAAGAGGAACAAAATGAGGAACTTATTGAATATTATAATAATAACTATTTTGGTACTTCAAAATTTAATTTTGCAATGACGACTACAGAAGAAGTTACCAGGCTTATTGGAGATTTTAAAAGCAATGCATGTGGTCATGACAACATTTCGCCCGTAATGCTACAGTACTGCAGTCCATATATTGACCAGTATATAGTCCATATACTAAACTGTTGTATAGAGTTTGGATATTTTCCAGAACAGTGGAAAATTAGCACTATTTTACCTTATCCTAAAAAATCCAACGTTGAGTCCATCTCAGACTTAAGACCAATTAGTCTGTTACCGGCATTGGCTAAACTTTTTGAAAGGATACTCTATAATCAACTCTATGAATACGTTAATATAAACAATATTTTACCGGAACAACAATCGGGTTTTAGATGCGATCACAGCACAATCACAGCTTTAACTAGAGTTATTAATGACATTACAACTAACTCTGACCGTAAAGATGTTACTGCTTTGGTGTTGTTAGACTTTTCAAAAGCGTTTGACACAATAAGCCATGGCGTCTTGATATCCAAATTGAGATATTATGGTCTTTCTTATGAATCTGTGTCACTAATTACTTCTTACTTATCTCAACGACAGCAAAGAGTTAAATTTAAAAATGAATATTCTCTTCTATCCCCTGTATTGTCAGGAGTCCCACAGGGCTCAGTCTTGGGACCATTATTATTTTCAATCTACACTGCCTCAATATTGACTAGCATTTCACATTGTAGTGTACAAGCATTTGCAGACGATACACAGATTTACATTAACTTTAAACCTGAAAATCTTATAACTGCTGCTACTAGCCTTAACCAGGACCTCGAACATATAAGGGCACTCTCAGTAAAGCATAGTCTAAATTTAAATGCATCGAAATGCCATCTTATGCTTTTTGGTAACAAACCTAATCTTAATAAAATAACAAATGACAACTTTAAAATTTCTGTTGATAATATAGTCTTGAAACCTCAAAATTCATGTAAAAGTTTGGGAATTACAATTGACAAAGATTTAAAATTCTCGGAGCAGGTAAAATCTCTACTTCCTAGAGCATATATCGCCCTTAAATTACTATATTCCAGCAGACACTTTTTAACCATTAAAATGAAAAAAACATTATGTGATACTCTTGTTCTCTCCCTATTTAACTATGGAGCTGTGGTATATGGGTCATACCTGAGCAGTGTGGAAAGAAATAGAATCCAGAAGGTCCAGAACTCGTGTTGTCGTTTTATCTATGGTTTACGTAAATATGATCATGTTTCTGAATGTATTGTTCGACTGGGTTGGCTAAATATGCAAAAACGTTTTAACTTACTTTTTCTTTGCTTTGTAAAGCGTATTATTACAACAAAAAATCCGCCATATTTGTATAATACATTTTCCTATCGTTCAAATCATCATCAACGCAATATTAGATCAAAAAATGATTTCCACATTCCAAAACATCGTACCACCTTATTCAAAAAATCATTTTCTTATTACTCGGTTAAAGAGTACAATAGCCTTCCTGATTCTGTCAAGAAACTTAATAATTTAGCGTTTAAAAGTAGTGTAAAGCAAATTTTAATGGGAAACTAATTGTATGGTATCTGTAATTTATATCTTGGTTCTAAGTTAAATAGTATAAATGTTTATAATAAATTGGGTAACTATTAATGATTTAATTGTTTGTGAACTAATTACTAAATTCAATATGATGTTATGTATGGTAAGAAAATTAAACTTATTGATAGGTTAGGTTATTGTAATAATTGTGTTGTTTATAACATTTAATTAATTACATTGTGTTGTCCTAAATATATATACTATTATTATTCTGCCTAAACATCGGTAGTAAAGAATAAGAATTATACTTTTAGGGTTAAGTGTAAGAATAGTAAATTCTTCACTTAGGGTCTGCTAAATTTCGCCCTACCAATTCACTAATTATATAACGTAAATTGTGTAAAATTGGAAAATAAAGTCGATTATTATTATTATTATTATTATTAGATGTAGATTAAGTCGTGTACAATTGGTTCTGCAAAGCAAGAGATCAAAATGTTTCAATATCGGAACCTTAATTAAACAAAAAGCAATTTAAAAGTGGAAAATTTTGTAACCTCAGAATGGTTAAACAACTGTTACCTGGCAACACTGGCCACCCTTTTATAAAGGCCAGTTATTCTTAATTTTATGGTGGCCGTTATAGACAAGTTTTACTGTATTTAAAAAAAGAGGTTTACTTACTCTTCCGCCCACATAAGCCGGCGTCCAATTGATGGGATGATCATTTTGATACATCACCATGGGTCTGGCCATGACTTCGATGTAATGTAAGACTCGTTCTTTTATTTCGTCATATGACTCTATTCTTGTATAGTAACCTGCAGTAAAATTTATGTTTTGGCAAATAAAGGGTGTTTCAATAAAAGTTTTCGCATGTTGGGGACAGATTAAAAAATATTTTATAATGTAAAAAAAAATATTATATACAATAAATCCATTGTTTCTCTTGCTGTATGACATGTCTCACAGTCTTGTTAGAACCACATATTGTTTAAGTCCATGTTCATTATCTCATGACATAAAAAGTCGTAAAAGGAAGATTCTTTCGGATGTAATGGAAAATTTTAACATTAAATAAAAAACTGTTAGACTAGTCAAGAAGTGTGTTTCCTGCAAAAAATACTTAGAAGGCTTCAAAAAATGCAAATCTGAGATAGGCGTTTTGAGGATTTTTTCTGCCAATAAAAATTGCAATTTTTATTAACAAAAAACGAAAAAAATAGCCCTTTAATTTTTTATTATAACTCAAAAACCATAAGAGACGAAAATTGCAGCTATCTCTTATGGTTTTTGAGTTATCATGGAAAATCCAAATGGTTTTTTTTTATTTTATTTTTTGTTAATAACAATTGCAATTTTTATTGGCAGAAAAAATCCTCAAAAAGCCTTTCTCAGATTTGCAGTCTGCGTGAAATGAGCTATCACCAAGGAAGTTAAAAGGTGTATGGAAGCCCAATACTGTAGAACAAAATTGTCCAGGCGTGCAGGGCAGCGGGAATAGGGGGGTTGGCCCCGCGGAGTTTGCGCAATGAATAGTAGGTCAGAGATGGACTTTTATAATTCTTTGTTACTATCTATAAAGTTGACACCATCAAATGTCAAATTCAAGCATTCACTGTTTTTTTATTTTTTGCACCAAAATTGTTGGTTATTAAACGATACTACCATAGAATATTTAAAATTATTGTGTAATATTGGATTTTATATCATCTGATATAATATGGAAAGAATAGATGGCGCCACTTTCAGCCTTCTATGTAAATGGTCGATATTTTTGGGAGTTTTGTATTTTTACCAAAACTCTTTGTAAAAAAATAAAAACATGATTTTTTAAAAATAAATTTCAAACATTGTATGATAGTTTCATGTACTTATCACCAATTTTGTGATAAAAGAAGGGCAAGATAGTGTAAATGAGTTTAATCTTATCCTAAGATTGTGGTTGTACATTAAAAAGTGAAATTTTCTAAAACTGCTTTTTGAGCATATACTTTTCACTAATAACAAACATTCATGAGACAGAATAACAGTGGTTAATAATGTTTAGTAACCTTTGGTACCTAGGTATCCATTGTAACAGTAACCGTTAAATATTATGTGTCTACGGTATGTCGAGCTTAAAAAGTTCATAATGTAAGTTTAAGAAACCAAAAATCTAATTTCTTTTTAAACAAATACAGAAAAAGCAAAAAGGAACTTTAACATAAAATTGTACTTTCTTTTATTCAATTAGAGGGACCTGTATAAATTAAAATTTGCCTGGTCTGCCCAGTAATTAATAATTTTGATCCTTTAAAAGAATGTACTAAATTATTAAATGAAATAAAAGTACCTAAATGTAAACCTTATTTCTTTTTAATAATCCACAGAAATACACAAACATTGTGGAAATCATCTAAAAGATACTTAAGATTGCCTTACTTTTCTCACTGCTATTTCCTATGAAATTTTTATTTTCTATAATTCATAATTGATATTTATTCGGTTACCTAACGTTGCGTCTCATAAGAAGCACCTAATTTAAATATAAGAAATACTTACCTAAAGTAAAAAATGCCGGGTATGTTACCCTTAGATTTGCAAGACAAAACCATACAACCTCTAGTCATTTTGTTACGATATTATAAGTAACAAACAATAAACACAAAATTATAGTCACAATTTAATAAACACTAATCACTAAAATAAGAAGGTTTTTATCAATCCAAAAAACTTCTGCAACCACAAAATATAATCACACAAAGCAAAACAATCGAAACTAATACGGCTCTCATAAAAGTATAATGTGTTGCCTAACTACACACTGATTTATCAGTGTGTAAGTAAGCAACACATTAAATATTTCGTGGAATTTTGTTATTGCGCAAAATCGGCGGGGCCAACTCTGACAGTTATTTTCATACTGGGCTGGACATTTTTTGATCGAATGGGCCATAGCATTGGGCTTCCATACACCTTTAAACTTCCTTGGCTATCACTTATATTTTTTAAAGCTTTCTAACTATTTTTCGCAGGAAACACGCTTCTCGACTAGACTAAAAATATTTTTTATCTATCACCAACATCCAGAAACTTCTTTTGAAACAACAGTCTATTAACTGTATATGGGGATCCTTATAGGGACCTTTCTATAAGAAAGATTGTCTTAATGAAGTTACCTTTATTTTCACAAGCCATCCAGTGCATTTCCGCAGCACTGCCTGAATCTGATCCAATTAAATAGGTAAAAATCCGAACTGGTCGATGAGGAAAATTGTAGGTTTTGAATATTTCCCTATAACTTGATGGGGGTCCATCTGTTACCAACATTATAGCCTGATTGCACTGGCACCCTTGTCCAGTTCGATTATACTAAAAATACAATTTTTTATTCCACAAATCTAGTGATGAGCAAAGCAAGACCAAGACCAAGACCGGGTTTTTAGTCTTGGTCTTGGTCTTGCAAGCCAGAGTCTTGGTCTTGCAACCGGTCTTGGTCTTGGTCTTGGTCTTGCTGCAAGAGTCTTGCTGGTCTTGCTTTTTTTTGGTAGTTAAAATTTAAACTAAGCAATCTTAAATAAAATATATTTTTTAATACTTACAAATAAATAAAGATGGAGACTATATTTTTTGCTTTAAAATTTTAAAATATACCAATTTTAACCTTTCATGTACATTTAAATTATTTGATTAAAAAGGATATTTTAAATGTAGGGGTTTATTTATTTATAGCGCTTCATTTTAGTGATAGGAAATATTTAATTTTTTTGAAGAAGCATATAGAATTACAATACTGAGTACTCTGAGGGCAGAAAAAAAACTTTTAATTTCAACCAGATGTGAAATTTCCATTAAAATAATTCTGATATGTAAACATTGATTTCTAATTCAAAAAAAAAGGTATTTAGGAAGCTTTTCAGTTCAAATAAACTTTCTATGTTCAAATTAGTCAAACATTTGCCGTACAAAGTTTGTACAAACACTTTATAAACATTCTGCATATACAAGGTGGCTCGATAGTGCGACAAAGATCGATATATCCGAAACTGTTCATAATATACAAAAATTATAGAAAAAAGGGCGTAAAATGTAAAATTATTTTCTATTTCAGAATTTTCCAAAAAATCCACTACCACTCAAGAAAACTTCCTTATTTTTAGCTTTTAACCTAAAATAGAAAAATTATAGCAAAAAATTCATTTAAAAAAATTGCTTCCCTGTATATTATGCTGGAAATTCTTGAACTGTCATATGTGTCGACGTAGATGGTTTTTTATATATCATTTTCGGTTTTGACAAAAATGACGTCATCATTATACTTTTGGCATTGTTTTGACTTTTCCGTCTAAACCGGAAGTGAAATTTAAAATTGTTAAAAATTAAAAAAGTATTCCTACATAAAATGACAAATATATTTTTTATTAAACCATCACTTTTACATTTATATCTTAGTTTAAAGGAGCAATCTAATGATGCCACTTCTTACACTGTGGCACAAAAATAATGTTTTCCTAGATTTTGGAAATTTTTGATCCAGTAAGTGGCATCCCTAGATACCTAATTAAAAAAAACATTAGGAATAGGTAAGTAATTTTCAGCTTCTATAACTTTTATACTCTTAGTTTTTCTCTGTCGTAAACGGTTTTGGAGATATCGAGCTTTGTCGGACCATTGAGTCACAATATTATTATTTTTGAAACATGTTACTGCATCTACTATAGTTATCGTTTTTGGATAATTTTATTAAAAAACGAAGTGATCGATTTAATTATTATTTTATTAAAAAAACCTGTTACTCATAAAATAATCGCCTTTTTAGGCAGTTCTCGACACATTTTTTGTCATGTCTGTATGAAATACCTCTGTATATTAAATATAAAAATTGAATATTATAATTAAAAAAAAGTGACAAAAGTGCAAGAGTCTTGCAGGTCGGTCTTGGTCTTGCGTAGTCTTGCACCCCTCGGTCTTGGTCTTGGTCTTGCATACCCCGGTCTTGGTCTTGGTCTTGCAAGCGAGAAGGCGGTCTTGGTCTTGGCTTGGTCTTGCTGCAAGACCAAGACCAAGACCGCAAGACCAAGACCGGTCTCGCTCATCACTACAAATCAATAAAAAAAGCAATATTTTCAATTGGAAATATCGCATATTTTGAAAATTGTTAGTTAAAAACCTTATGGAGTATACCTTATGGAGTATTTCAAATCCAGTAATAAGCGCTGAAGAAAAATTGGCTATATTTTCTTGCTTTATAGTTCCCAACGAATCTTTCAACCATCTGATGTTCTCTTCGGTAGCCTAGAAAAGAAGAGTATAAACTCCGGAAAACGTAACGAAAAATTTAATTTTTTACCTGAACCAGCTGATCTTTGAAGCAAGGCAGAGTTTCATGGGTGCTATCGGAAAAGCGGAAAATATTAACGAAATCGTTGTCAGTTAGTGTATTGAGAATAGCCTCAACTGTTGCGCGAGCCAAGTTAGCTCTATGACCAGCCATAGAACCCGACGCATCCAGTAAAATCGCTATGTCTTTAGGCGAGGTTGCCGCTCCCACATACCACGTCGCCGAGCGGAAGTCATAAGGACGACGTCCTGCGCGCGTCTCCTGAAGCGTGGATAGATCTTCCGGTGGCCAAGCAATTCCGGGATAACGGCGAAGAAATCCACTTGAACTTCCGAAAAATTGCCAAGACAGAGATGGGTCACCCTCATAATTACTAACAAATAAAGGATCCAAATGGGCAGACCATTGAATTGCACCGGCTACATCTGGATCTAAAAATAATAATAGTTGTATTAAAAAGTCTATTTTTTGACAGAAAGTTATTAAATATTAAAATATATAATGTCATAAATACCAATCTACAATATTTTAGAATTAACTAAACAACTAAATCTATATTTAAAAATTAAAAAACTTCATAAAGTCCTAGGTCTTCCTGGATTGTACCTAGTACCGATGCTGCATTACCCCGTTGCACAGCTAAACCAATTCTTTGGATAATGAAACTTCGAGTTATTTTGCAGGGAATTTTTTTGCAAATTTCATTTATAAAACCCTTAGCCTTATCACCCAAAGGACCAAAAGTTTCTACAGCAAAAAGAATGAAGATGAAGCGGTCTTCAAGCTCTTTATATTTTGCGTGTTTTTTATTCTCGGCAAGACGAGCAGCCATACCTACTAAATTAGAAGTTATATCCAGATAGGATTTTGCCAGTGTATAGCTGCAAGTAGCGTCCCAAAGTAATTGTTTTCCATATTTCCAGGAAATTAAGGTCATTCCATCTACACGTTTTCCATCGCTTCTGCAAACTCCAAAGGGCTCTAACACAGAAGGATTTTTAGCTGAAATCAAAGCTCTCTTGATAATGTCATTTATCTGACTGTGTAGAAGAACGCCCTGCGCTTTTTTTGCAGCTTAACCCATGTAGGCCATAAATATCAGCATTTTTGCCGCAAACGCAGGTGTGTTGTCCACACACAGGCAGACCAAGTCTGAGAGCGATGGAATTATGGAATGTTTTATTATCTAACAAATTTCCCAAGGACAAAGATGGAAGTGAGTTACTTAAAGCATTACTTTCAGGGGCCTGAAGAGCAAGTAGACGTGCCTTATCTTCACTTGCCTGGCATATGTTTGTGACGAGCTTGGCAAATCAAAAAATTAAAATATTTCTGTTTTTTTGGTATTTCTTTTGGTTGATTTTGAATATTGCAAACAGATAACCATCTTACAAAACAATGGCTGAAATTATTATCTACTGTCGCAAGTATATAGGAAGGTAAAATTTTGGAAAAGTAAATCTGATACGTCATTGATTGAACCTAAAAAGTCTGTGCTAAGAGATTTTAAAAATTCTGTCTTTTTATTAATTGAGTATTCAATTTTTATTTGACGAAAAAGCACTTCCTAATAAATAAAAATTCGAAATGGGAATTACTGACAGATTATTAACAACACTCAAAAAATTTGATAGTATATTAGAATGATCTTTAGATAAAACAGTTAATTCACACTTATCAAAATTTAAATTAAACCCAAATCTTTACTTCCACTGATTATTTTATGAAAATTATCTAAAACCGAATTTGGGTTTCCAGCAAGTGTACCGTCATCTAGATATCAAAGATTTATTTCTGTATTTAATAATGAAATAAGTGGATGAATTACTAAAGTAAAAAGAGCTTGTCCCAGAGGATCTCCTTGTTGGACACCTCTTTAAGAAAGAATATGTTGATCACCGTAAGAAAGTAAACTTGATTTATCATAACCTTGAGCTATAATGGTAAAAATTCCGGGAGATGTTCGATGACTCGTAATAAATTGATTTTTCTTTTCACCACATTAAAAGCCTTTTGATAATCTTTTTTTTAATATAACTTTATCTGATTCGTGAGGATAAAGAAGAAAACGACGTACTGCATGTATTGCTGCTTCTGCTCCGCATTTTGTTCCAAAGCCAAGTTTTCCCAACTTTTCTTAATCACATTTATAAAAGAAGCTAAACGTCGGAAACATATTCCTACTGCTACTGGTCAAATACCTCCATCTTTTTTATTAAAAGCACATAGGTTAGCTCCATAAAAAAATTCACAAATATCTTTTGAAACTGAACCTTGAAATAAGAGTTATAAGAGACTTAATTGATGACAATAATTTAAGAGAATGGTTACCATGCCCTTACCAAGTCCTTAAGATGTCGAGGTCTTAGTGAATCTATACCACCAGAAGACCCAGGACGAAATGAAGAAATAGCACTTTTAATTTCATGTTCGGATAAATCAAAATTAAAATTAAAATTCTTATTTTTAAACTAATAATCGAGAACACTATCTTGTTCAGATACTGGATGTTTCTTTTTCAGTTTCATAAATGTTTTTTCATTTCTAGGTGCGATAGTATCATCTGAAGTGAGAACGGCAATTTTGACTTTGATTTTCTTTGAAAGGTACTTATTTTCATTAAACAAAAAAAACAGTACTAGGTACTGTTTTATGAAACTGTTTTAATTGCTAACCTGAATCTACCACTCCAACAGGCGTTAGGACGGTACTGAGACTAACGTTGACAGGTAGATGGTCAAAATGGGGATTGGGAGTAAGTACCAACTCTCGAGTACCATCAGCGGGGCGACCGTCAAGTGCAAAAGCGTTAAGTCGTTCGGCGTTGTAATAACGAGGCGTTGTGGCAGTACTATCCGATCGCCAAGCTAGTGCTGCTTGTTCGGCAGAATCCATTATGCGCTGGAAAAGTACATTTAGATAAAAGGGTTTCTCTTCAGGATTATTTTAAAAAATCTCACCATGACAGCGCTCATTTTAAAATCCATCATGTTCTTTACTTCTGTAGCCATTTCCCGGATGAGAATTAATCCGTCTTTTCTTACGACGTTTATGTCTACATCATGGTATTTCTGAAATCATACGTTTTTTTAAAAATATTTACTGAAAACCATACTTGGACCCTAAAAATTTTTTTTTAGATTTTCTTTTTTTTTTAATTTTTAATTTTCAGTTATAAAACTGAAATAACTTTTTAAAAAATCATAAAACTGGCAAACATACAAATTTATTAAAAATAGTTTTAAGAGCCATTGCATTAAAAAAAAACTAGAAATGACCAAGTTTTTCTAACTAGTCAAAAACATCTTCAATTTATGCCCTTTTAAACGATATGCAAGAAACACAATTTGCTTAAAAACAGCAAGAGTTATTTGTCAACTTTATCAAGGTGGGCATTTTTTTACGAAATTTTTGTTAAAGTTGACAGATAACTTTTGCTGCTTTTAAGCAAATTGTGGTTATTGCATATCATTCAAAAGGGCATGAATTGAAGATGTTTTAAACTAATTAAAAATATTTGATCATTTCTAGCTTTTTTTTTTTTAATGCAATGCAAATGTGGCCCTTAGAATTATTTTTTACCTCTTTTTGTGATTTGAGAGCCCGTATTTTTTTTGTAGCTGTCATGGGCTTCAATTATTAAATTTGTATAATTCTAGTATTAGTTCAGATTAAAATAAAATAACAATGTTGTCAGTTTCATGATTTTTCAAGAAGTTACTTTATTTTGAAATTCAAAAATTAAAAATTTTGGAAAAAAATTCTACAAAAAATTCTTAGGGCCAAGGTCAAATAAATAATATATATATATATATATATATATATATATATATATATATATATATATATATATATATATATATATATATATATATATATATATATATATATATATATATAAAATATATATATATATTATTTTATATATATATATAAAATTATATTATATATATATATATATATATATATATTATATATATATATATATATATATATATATATATATATATATATATATATATATATATATATATATATATATATATATATATATATATATATATTATTATATATTTATATATATATATTATATATATATATATATATATATATATATATATATATATATATATATATATATATATATATATATATTATATATATATATATATATATATATATATATATATATATATATATATATATATATATATATATATATATATATATATATATATATATATATATATATATATATATATATACAGTGAAAATTTTTCATAAGCGGACACTCACGGTTCCGCTGTTTTTGCCCTTTTGTGGAGGTGTCCGTTAAAAGAGTGTAAAAAAAAAATAAAAAAATTTGAACACATAAATCATAGATATTTATTAGAATAAGTATCACAAATACACATAGGACATATTATGTGTCAAAGCTAGTTATTTATTTATAAAATCTAAAATACTCTGTTGCCATTTTTGAATTCTTTGCTTTGAGACCTTATTGAAAATGGTCTTCAAATTTTTGGGTGTTGAAATGCAATGTAGTCGTTTTTTAAAAATTTTTTTAAATCTTTAATTATTTTATGCCTCACTATATGTAGAATTGTGTTGGTGTTTTTTAACTGCGTCAAGCTCGACACCTGACTTCTTCCTTTTCTATTGCAGGATCATGGTTAGTCACATTATCAATGGCGTCTCAATTTTTGAATTTTTTTTTTTCTGTTGCTGCAGTATCGTCGATTTCAACATAACTCTTAAGGTTTTCTTGTGTTATGTTCATTTCTCGGGGACCCTTTTTCCCTTTGAACTATTGTAGATAAAAGGGAAAATAGTCTTCGGGATCCCATTCAATGTAGAATCATTTTAATTTTTTAAAAAACCCCCTTTTAAAAAATTTTTGGGATGGTTGCTGATGATATTTTTTTCCCGGAATTTTAATGTAATAAAGTGTTTTAAAATATTTTTGGACTTCGCTAATTTAAACGATTTTAATTCATCCATTTTTTAAAATGTGTTTTTTTTAACCCCGTAATAGAATTTGAAATTTTTTGATCCCCGGGCTGGGTTAAAATTTAGGGGTATTGGGGGAAAAAATAATTTTATATTTTTTAGTTTTTTCCTCACGAGGATGGGATGCTGCGTTATCCAAAAATAATAAAATTTTTTTTTTTTTGCCCAATCATTTTTTTGTCAAATTGTAGCAACCACTCATTCATAATGTTTTTATCCATGCTTTTTGTTAAATTCCCCGATTGCCGGTAATTCCCCACTGATACTTTTTAAAACCCTGGGGCGGGCCGCTTTTTCCCATCAAAAATCTTCTTTTTGCCCTGCCATATTAGCACAAAAAAAAAAATTGTAAGCCTTTCCGGAAATTTTTCCCCCGCCTTTTTTTCCCACCTAAAGGGGGGGGTTTTTTCCGGTAAAGCTCGGAAGAAAAGGCCGTTTATCCGCGTTGTATACATCTTCTGGCTGATACCCAAGCGGGCGATGGCAATTTAATTCTAAACTGATTTACGTCGTCTTGACTAACATCCTGATTCTCCGGAATACCGAAACTTATTGTATGTCTCTTCGCCATTTTTCCAGCCAACCATTGGATGCGCGAAATTAACGTTCAATTTTTTTTGCTATTTCTTGAGCTTTAGCCTTCACTATAGTGCCTGATATTGGAATATTTTCAGAGCACGAAAACCAATTGAAAACCCTTTTTTAATTAAACCTCGGGTCTAAAAAAACCTTTTTTTGGCCATATTGCTTCCCACTCCCCCTGCAGGCGAATGTTGTTTTTATTCTTAACGTTTTTTGCGGCGAGTTTTTCCATATTAAATTTTTCGGCGAGCTTCCGTACTGATAAACATTTTTTCCGCCGTATTAACAACTTCCATTTTTTACGCAAATAAAATTTTTTTGGCGCCATTTACATCTGAGCATACACTATTTTCACAATAAAAAAGAAACAAGAACCAGAGATCAAGAATAAATACATATGAGAGAAATCCCCCAATACAGGGCCCCCAAACGGAATTTCCCCCGGAAAAAAGGGGAATTCCCGGCCCGGGTTTTTAGTACAGTGTCCCCAACATCCAAAGATATGAAAAAAATTTGTATTTTATACATACAGTCCTGTTTTAGGGGGTTCCGCCGGTTGGAGGACAATTTTCTTTTAACCAAAAAAAATTTCCGGTCCGGTTATTAGAGCGTCCGGTTATGGGAGTTAGTTTTACATGGAAAAAAATTGGAAAAAATTTGGTTCCAAAAGTTGTCCTATAAAGGGGTGTCCCTTAAAAGAGGTGTCCCAAGGGGGTTTCACTGTATATATATATATATATAATATATATATATATATATATATATATATATATATATATATATATATATATATATATATATATATATATATATATATACAGGGTCCGCAACTCACCTCCCGTCTTATGTACTCATTTATTACTTAATGTAAAATTTTCATATTTTGCAGACGTTACCTTTCCTACGGTGCATTTCAGGAAAATAATTTTTGGGTTTACAGGGGTCACAAAAAAAAGTGAAGTCACGTGGTGATTTTTTTTAAATGGAACACTTTTTATTTTTTTTTTTAGGACTCCTTGGTTTTTATATTCCTCCCAAATTTTTTTAACATAGGATTCAGTAATTTCAAGAAAAAAAAAAAAAAATAAAAAAAAACATTTCACCTTAATTTAAAAAAAAATAAAAAACCCCAAATCTTGATTAATAAATTAAACAAGGAACTTATTGGGGAAAGTAAACGTCGCTTAGGTCATGTTTTTAACCAAAAGCAGGGTGTCAAAATTTGGTCAAACTTTTCAAAATTGAAAGCACTTTATTTTTTTTTTTTTTAAATATGACCCCTGTATATTTTTAGGTCGTTAGATGCAGAATTAAAAAAAGGGAAAAGGAAAATAAAAAACGGGGGCCCCCAAAATCAAAAAAAAAAATGTTCCATTTAAAAATTAATCGTGGGCCCCTTTTTTTACCCCTGTATAAAAAATTATTTTCAAAAAATTTGGGTTAAAGGTAACGTCTCAAAATAAAAATTTAAATTTTTTAAAAAAAAATTTTAAATAATAATATTTAAATATAATTATATATATATATATATATATATATATATATATATATATATATATATATATATATATATATATATATATATATATATATATAATATTTTTAAAAATCGAGGAGAAAAAAAAACCTTTTAAAATTTTTTTAAATTTGAATCAAAACCAAAATGAAATTTTCCTTTTTTTCGATTTTCACTTAAATAAAAAAAAATTTAATCCCTTTGTGGGTGTCCTTTTATATACACTTTGGTGCACATGCAATAATTATTATGAACCCTTACATAAAAATATCCCCGTATTCTTCTTTAGTAACTTTATTTTTTTGTGTTTTTCAATAACAGATTAACAATTCGTAACTTTTGACAAGGTCAAACTTGTTTCATATGACGTAATATTTAAAGCGCCAATAAGATTAGCGACACCCAGAATGTGTTAAATTTTTTTTAAATTTTATAAAAATTAAAAAAAGGGAAAAATTTAAAAAAAACCCACTAAACATTTGAAATTTAGGCAAAACCCTCCTAAGTTTGATTTGTTCATATTTTTTTTTTAAAAGATTTTGGCCTGCCTAGTTTTACAATTATGGGTAAACTCGGGGCCCAACAAAACCCTGGGTTAAATTTAAAAACTTTTTCTCACGGGCTCTCCCTTAAAAATAATAAATTCATTAAAAAATTTTAAGTTTTATTTAATCGATTAATTTAACCCCGTTGTAATTCGTTCATTTTGTCATCATTTGCCGTACCCCCCAAGGCCGACTCAAATTTAGGGCCCAAAAATTTTCTCACTTAAAAAAAATTTTTTTTTTTAAAATATTTATATATATATATATATATATATATATATATATATATATATATATATATATATATATATATATATATATATATATATATATATTTTTGGAAAAATTTTTTTAAAAATATTTTCTTTTTTAAAAAAATTCTTTGGCTTATAGGCCTTTAAAAATTTATTAAAAAAAAAAAAAAAAAAAAAAAAAAAAAAATTTTAAAAAATTTTTATGTTTATTTTACTTTCTTAATTTGACGTTTCGGCATATTGCCTTAAAAAAGACAAAAGGGGGAAACATAGGTAACAAGGGAAAAATACAACTTTTGGGTTTCAAAATTATTGAAAATGGTCTATCTGAAAAAAAAATAAAAAAAATACTTTAAAACTCAATTAATAAATTTGATAAATTTCAGGGAAACTATAAGTAACTTTATAAAGAACAAAAAATTTAAATTTTTCGGTTATAAAAACCTTTTTAAAAATTATTGAATTTTTTTTTAAATTTAAATAATTTAAAAAATTTAAAAAATTAAATTTTTTTTTTTTTTTTTTTTTAAATATATTTATAATTTAATTTATTTTTTTTATTTTTTAAAAATTTTTAAAATTAAATTATTATTAAATAATTAAAAATTAAAAAAAATTTATATATATATATATATATATATATTATATATTTTTTTAAAAAATATTTTTTAAAAAAAATTAATTTTTGGGAAAAAGGCAAAAAAAATAGGTCAAAAAAACGGTTTTTCTTTTAAGGGTCACTGAAATGTTTAGTGTTTCTCAGTTATGTAATGAAAAATTCAATAGATCTAGGCAAACAGGGTAAAGAGCTCTAGCTATTTCTTTTTATTTTTGACACCTCAGATAATTTTCGCCATTTTTTCTTTACAATAATCCTCTTACATAACACTAATTTGAAGGTGGTAAAAATCGTATGTAATGGTCCGTGGTAAAGGGCAAACTTACTCGTTGTGCGGGATGTCCTCGTCTTGTTCCAAAGCGGGGGCCCATAAGGGCCAGCAAAAGGATTGTAACGAGAACCATATCACTAACACCGCACTGACCATGTCCAGTACCTCGGGGGTTTTAAAGGGGCCCGATTTACAGTCTTTTTTTCAATTTTTTAGCCTTACGAAAAAAATTTAGTAGCGGGTAGGAAGGAGATTTTTTGGTTTAGCTGGCGCGTAGTACACACCCGACGTCAGCCCGGGCGCAATCGCCAGATTTGCGTCGATACTCCTGCGACCGCGGGGATGCTATGTCTGAAAGGATCAAAATATTGAGTCCTTACATTGCGCCGATATGCTCTTTTAAAACCATTTTTTTACGACATGTTTGGCATCCTTTCTGCCCTCTAAAAGATTATAAATTTCTACCTCTTATCGAAAATCGTTGGATAACTAGCTATACACAGGATACATTATCGATGGGGTATTTTTTTATGCCTTTAGTTTAGTCGAAAATGTTTCCTGCGAAAAATAGTAAAAGATTAAATATATGAGCGATAGCTCATTCGACCCGAATCAAATCTGAGGAAGGCGTTTTGAGGTTTTTCTGCAATTGTTATTAACAAAAAAAAAAATTAAAAAAAATTTTTTTTTTTGATGATAACTAAAAAAACCCAAAAAGATACAAATAGCAAAAATATCCTTGAAAAGGAAATTTCCATAAAAAATTCCAACTCCCCGGGCTCTTTCCCCTTTTTTATAATTTTAATTTAAAAAAATGAAAATGGGCCCCCCCGACCTTTTGGTTCGCTCGGGTTTTAAAAAAGCTCACACTAAAAAAAATTTTTTGGGTAATAAAAATTTTTTAAAAATTTTTAAAAAAAAATTTTAAATTTTTTTAGAAAACCCTTAAAAATTTATTTTCGTTAAAAATTTAACTTAAAATTAATTTTCAACAAGTTTTTTAAAAATTAATGCTTTGTTCATACTTTATAGCTTTTTAATATTATCAATATTTCTTTTTTGTCAAAATTTTATAAACAAAAGGGGAAAAATTTTTTTTTTTTTTATCTTGTTAAAAATGATTTAGAAGGGCTTTACTGCAATGAAGACAAAGTTCGAAACAATTTTGTTAATTGACAATTGTCTAACTTGTTAAAAAATTAACTTTAAGTTAAATTTTTAACGGGAATACATTCTTTGAAATGTTCTGAATACACCATAATTTAAAAAAAAAAATTCAATTAATATTTATTACCCTAAAAAAAAATGATTTTGTGTGACGTAATCAGTTTTCACACCGAGCGCGCAACCAAAAATGTCGCGATTAGACCCATTTCCACCGTTAAATTAAAATTATAAAAAAAATTATCGTAAATTTCCTCCTCTTCAAGAATCCTTTTTTGCAATTTTCGCTATCTTTTATGTTTTTTGAGTTATTATCAAAAATCGAAATGGCTTTTTATTTCGTTTTTTGTTAATAAGAATTGCAATTTTTATTGGCAGGAAAAATGTTTAAAACGCCTTTCTCAAATTTGCATTCCGCGTCGAATCAAGGAAGTTTAAAGGTGTATGGAAGCCCAATGCTATGGCCCATTCGATCAAAAAATGTCCAGCTCAGTATGAAAATAACTGTCAGAGTTGGCCCCGATTCTGCGCAATTATAAAATTCCACGAAATAATTTAATGTGTTACCTACTTACACACTCTGTAGTTAGGCAACACATTATACTTTTAGAGCGGGAATACCGTTTTTGTAGCAAAGCGCGCGGGCGCGTATGATACTATATCCGCGCTGTTCCATCAACCGTCGTTGTGGTTTGTGCCCTTTGCGCCGTATAAGTTTCGATTGTTTTGCTTTGTGTGATTATATTTTGTGGTTGCAGAAGTTTTTTGGATTGATAAAAACCGTCTTATTTTAGTGATTAGTGTTTATTAAATTGTGACTATAATTTTGTGTTACCTATAATATCGTAACAAAATGACTAGAGGTTGTATGGTTTTGCCTTGCAAATCCAAGGGTAACATACCCGGCATTTTTTACTTTAGGTAAGTATTTCTTAAATTTAAATTAGGTGCTTCTTATGAGACGTAACGATAGGTAACCGAATAAATAATAATATATCAATTATGAATAATGAAAATGAAAATTTCATAGGAAATAGCAGTGAGAAAATAAGGCAATCACCTATCTTCTAGATGATTTCCACAATGTTTGTGTATTTCTGTGGATTATTAAAAAGAAAAAAGGTTTACATTTAGGTACTGTTATTTCATTTAATAATTTAGTACATTCTTTAAAAGGATCAAAATTATTAATTACTGGGCAGACCAGGCAAATTTTAATATATACAGGTCCCTCTAATTAAATGAAAGAAAGTACAATTTCATGTTAAAGTTTGTTTTTGCTTTTTCTGTATTTGTTTAAAAAGAAAAAAGATTTTTGGTTTCTTAAACTTACATTATCAACTTTTTAAGCTCGACATACTGTAGACACATAATATTTAACGGATACTGTTACAATGGATACCTAGATACCAAAGGTTACTAAACATTTTTAACCACTGTTATTCTGTCTCATGAATGTTTGTTATTAGTGAAAAGTATATGCCTAAAAAGCAGTTATAAAAATTTTCACTTTTTAATGTATAACCAGAATTTTAGGATTAGATTAAACTCATTTACACTATCTTGCCCTTCTTTTATCACAACATTGGTGATAAGTACATGAAACTATCATACAATGTTTGAAATTTATTTTATAAAATCGTGTTTTTATTTATTTACAAAGATTTTTGGTAAAAATACGAAACTCCCAAAAATATCGACCGTTTAAATAGAAGGCTGTAAAGTGGCGCCATCTATTCTTTCAATATTATATCAGATGATATAAAATCCAATATTACACAATAATTTTAAATATTCTATGGTAGTATCGTTTAATAACCAACATTTTTGAACAAAAAATAATGGAAACAGTGAATGCTTGAATTTGAGATTTGATGATGGCAACTTTATGATAGTAACAAAGAATTATGGAAGTCCGGCCCTGACCTACTATTCAATGCGGAACCTCCGCGGGGCCAATCCCCCTATTCCCGCTGCCCTGCACGCCTGGACAATTTTGTTCTACAGTACTGGGCTTCCATACACCTTTAAACTTCCTTGCGTCGAATGAGCTATCGCTCATATTTTTCGAAGCTTTCTAACTATTTTTCGCAGGAAACACACTTTTCGACTAGACTACTTGAGACAGTCAAGAAATCCTAAGTACTGACATTCCGGGAATGTCTTAAATAAAGTAAGAGGTAGTTTACTAATACGAGACTTAAATATTTGGAGGTTTAAAGGGACAGACACATCCAAGCAGAAGGTTTCACAGACCAGATACCTTAGGAAACGAACAAAGTGGGAGGTTCGGGGCCTTTTTGGATAGACTGTAGAGAGATGCATAACAGTGGCACTTTGCGTTGTTCCATTCGGGGCTGCTAGAGAAGAAAATATATTGGCTAAATCCTTAAAACACAAAAATTTTAAAAATCCTAGAGCGGTGCCACTGGGTTTTTAAACAACATAGCATCATGTTTTTTAAAATTATTATCTTTTTGTAATTAAAGACGCATTTTAAGTAAAAATCTATTCAAACTTACATATGTTTGTTAAATGTGAGCTTAAACTTTTTAATTTGTTTCCATTGTCGGGCTACTGTCAGCGATACCAATTTTTTTATTTTTAATAAATTTTATATATAAATTTGACCCAAAATGTGCAAAAACACTTGTAAAGGACTTAAACTTTTCTTTATTCCTGCATCTCTCTAGGTAAAATATATTAAAACAACATATATAATCATATAATTTTTTATTAACATACAAAAGTGTTATAACATTAATTTATTAATATATATATATATATATATATATATATATATATATATATATATATATATATATATATATATATATATATATATATATATATATATATATATATATATATATATATACATATTAAAATCTTGTAATTGGTGAATTTTTTTGATCATTTTTTGGAGAGTAGTGCTGGGAATCTTCAGACTGGTTACTTCCCATTGATTTTGTACTTTTCATGCCGCAGGCAAAATCTTTTCTATAATTGCCATTTTCAAAATTTGAACCTAAAAAAAACCATCATAAATAGTACTGTTATCTTAAGCCACCTAATGTTGCTAATAATGTTTTCGTATAGTCAAAATCATACCAAAAACACTTAGCTAAAATAAGGGCCTTCTTATCTAAAAATTCCGGCTTTTTTGATAAAAATTAATAAAAAAAACTGTTTGTATTTATAAAAAAAGCCTTTATTTTGTAGACATATTTTCGGGACACCCTGTATATTTATATAGGTATAAACTAATGTTATACGTATAGACCATATTAAATAGGCGTGAAAATGTGTAACGCATGACCTAAATTTAAAAATTTTAAATGATCTTAGCTTAAATATTCGTAAGGTACATAAATTAAAACAAATTAGAATTAAAGGTAGAAAATTATCTATAATTAAGACAACTATATAAATTTAAAACGCAAACGAGGTCCAAATATTTAC
>JAHBCN010014507.1:0-22463 GCA_019359885.1 Listronotus oregonensis
CTAAAAGTGGGTTTGGGGTTTTTTAAGTTTACTTTTTTTTTTTTTTAAAATAAAGTGCTTTTTAATAACTTATTTTAAAACTTGATCTGTAAATTTAATAAATTCTCCAAAATACCTGATTAGTCACCAAATAAAATTCAGGGTTTATGAAATTATAGTCCCTTCAAAATACTGTTAAAATCTGCAAACGTTTAAACTGATGGAAAAAAATGGTAGAGGTAAGAAGTAGAAGATAGCTGAACCAGTACATAACCAAAACTTACTCATTAAAAATGTTTAAATAATAAAGAAAAAACAAAAGTTTTTAACCATACCTCAAAATAGGGTTTTTAAAAGTTATCTGGTGATCTGTACCCGATAAATTTTAAAAAACCATTTTTGGAACACAGTAATTATTCTATGATAACTTTTTTGAACACAAATTTTAATTTTGGTGACTATAGAAACACTTCAGTACAGAGATTAAATTAATTTCTTTTTTTCCCCTGACTTCTTATATCGTCTAATTTTAATTTTGCTGCCATAGCAAAAAATATTTTTCTAATCAATTTTTCAGTTATCCCAATGTAAATTCTAATTGATTCAAATTTGCAAACGAAATTACAATAAAATTATCATAACGGATGTTATAATTGTATACTTAAAAAACCAGATCAAAAACAGGATTATCTAAAATAACCCCTAGCAATTAAGGTAAAAAAATCTTTAAATTTGAATAATGACGGAATTTTGGATTCTGCAGATAGAAGGTATTGGTGGTAAACAGTTAATAACAAAACAAGGCAGAGCCCGCTTTGGGGAGGAGGGCAACCCGGGCAACTGCCCGGAGCGGCAGAATTTGGGGCGGCATTTAAATCGATAAAATATAAAACAAGTAACAAGTAAATAAATAAATAAAGCCACCTTGGGCGGCAAGTAATTTAATTTTTTCGTCATTAGGCATTTACTATTTTCTTTTTAAACAAGAAAATCTTCATAGTTAAAAAACTTGTTATTTTAGTCCAGAAGCAGATATGTAAAGGTAAATTTTTTCCACTGTTGTTATGTACTTTCTTTTGTAAAGCTAAAGGTTCAAAAATAATATGTATATATAAATATAATAAATTAAGGCAATAATCCAATAATTTTGTGACAAAAATCCATTGGTTATATAATTTTTAAACAATTTAAATGGTTCAGAAAACTTTACCTCCTTGACTAAATGAGTTAAAAATTCGCAAAAAAGTTTTATGTTAATTTTTTTAGTTGTAGTTGTGGTTAGTTTTGGTGGTTTGTTAATTTGCATGTAGCAAATATTTTTTGTTTTTAAAATAAAAAGCATTGTTTGTAAATTGTGTGTATTTTGTATTTGAAATCTTAATACCCCCCTTTCCTTTACCTCTAAATCAATTTCTGGGGCGGAAATTCTTATTTTGGCCCAGGATGGCCGAAAGGCCAGAGCGGGCCCTAATGCAAAGTATATATCTTATTAAAAAAAGTATTATCAAATAATTTAATGTATTGTTTTAAAAGACTTTACGTTAGAGGTACGATACAAAAAAAGTACAATTAAATAACGTACTTCCGGTCAGTACATCATGTTCAACTTAAAACGGTCGTTCTATCTGAGTCACGACGAATGAACACGGGCGTCTATTTACAATAAACCAACAATATAGTGTAAATATCTGTAAGAGTTAAAAATAGAGATATAAGAGTAATTTCCCATTGTTAGAAATTTAAACTTAATTGTTCAGAATTTGCACTTTTATAGTTTCTGTTAAGGTGGTACTTTTTATTGGTTTTTACGGTTATCAAAAAACTATAAAAATGTCATTAAAATTGTGTTAATTTATCAGTTTCCGGAACGAAAAATTTGTTTTATATGATTTATAACTATCGTTTCCTTGGCTGAATGATTTTACCTATTTAATTTTTCATTTTAAAGTGGCAATGTTAACATGAAACCTTGAAACTTGCATACATTATTGGGGGTTAAAAGATAAATTGGTACAATGCTCTCATTAACAAGTAGTTCCAACCATTTTAAACATGAAGCCACGGTTATAATCGGATATCAATAACTAAATGTTTCAAATTCATAACAATTTAAAATTTTGTTTTTTTTTTTGACGACATTGCAATACAGATGCGCGCATCAGTTTTTTTTTATCTTGGGACAGTCCACGAAGTACTAACGTACCGTGGGTGTCTTCAGTTTGGTGAGAGGGAGTTTGTTCACACGGGACTTAAATTTTTGGAGATTGGGAGGAGAAGGAAAAACTTCTGCGGGCAGCAGGTTCCATAGTCTTGACAATCTAGGGATGAAGGAACGAAGAAAGCGGGAAGTTCGGGGCCTTTCTAACTGAACTGTAAAAGGATGCATAAAAGTTGCACTACGTGTTGCTCTGTTGGGAGCTGCCAGAGAAGGAATTATACTGGCCAACTCCTCTAAGCAGAAGCCGTGAAAATACCTATAGAAGAGCGACAGATCCCCTACAGCTCGACGGTGGGCAAGAATAGGAAGCCTTTCTGTGAGCGTTGGATCATTAATAAGACGAACGGCTCTTCTTTAAATGGAGTCCAGAATGCTAAGTGTTGTAGGGGACGCCATTCCCCAGACATGAAAACAATATTCTAAAGAGGGTCTGATTTGGGATACATACAGAGTGTACAAATTGGAAGAAGAGAAATATTTTCTGGCTCGGAAGAGAAATCTGCTTCAAAATAAAACTATTTTTTAAAGTCGGGAGTTAAACTTTTGTTTTAGTTTTAAAAATATTAATGTAAAGAGTTTAAATTTGTAAAAAATGTTTATTTATCAAATCCTAGCAAAGCGCTTTCGGTAATCCAATTGGCGCTATTCGTCAAAACAGAAAATTCAGCAAAGGGCAAGTAAAAATATTACTAAAAAATATTAGTACGGGATGCGAATTAAGGGCGACCTTTACCGATCTGCCGGCCGGATGAAAACTATTTTTTATCAAATACAGTATGTATGTAAGCAAATGTATTGCGAATGGGTTGCCTTAAATTTATGGTCAATGCTATAATATTAATTAGAAAAACAATAATCACAAATTTTTGATACTCCCTGTATAATTGCAATTCTTATTATTTTTTTTTAATTCTACATGACAGTATGCTTTTCTTCTTTAATTTCACACATAATTTTTATATAACCCTCTTTAATTTTAATTTTAAAAATTTTCAGAAGCCTTATTTAGAAAATTAAAAAAAAAAAAATAGTGGTATATCAGAACAGTCATGTAGAACAAAAAAAATAAATAAAATTGACATTATACAGGAAGTATCAACAATTTTTTAAAATTATTTTTTTAAAATTAATTGTAGTCTTCACCATAACTTTTTAACCAACCCATTCGCAATACATTTGTTTACATACTATATTTGATAAATATGATTTTTATCTGAATGGCAGATAACCATTTTTCAATTAAAATTGTTTGTTACCAAAAAACTCTTATAAAAACTAAAAAAAAACCAAATCTAATGAAAATTACGGGTGTTTAAAAGAAGAATAATGCTATTGCTATATTGTTAACCATTTACGTGTTAAAATTACGTATTACTAAACTACACTGTCATACAGGATCCTGAAATAGTGCGTCAGGCATTCATAGCTCCTGATTTGAATGCATAAGACCTATACCTGTACACATGTTTTGGATATTTTTTTGTCATATACAGGGTGGTCCAAAAAATTATGACGACATAAAATTGATTTTTAATAAATGGTACACCCTGTATTTTTGGGCATATTTTAGTTCTGTTTTGTGCTCTTTAAATTTTACTTAATTTGCCTTAGTAATTTGCGAGCAATACATTAAAAATGATCTTAGATCTGTTTTGTCCTAGCTTTGTAGTTTAAAATTTAATACAGAAGTTCTAACAATACTTCTAACAATACCTTGATATTAAACAGTTTTTTTCTTATTTTATACAGCATGCTTACAATTTGGTTTTAAAAATAATAACTTTCAAACCAGTTTTTCTAAAGATTTTCACATAAATCACCTTCTAATGCAGAATTTAAGAAAAAAAAATCAATTAATAAGTTATAGGTGTATTAAAATTTTCGACAGTTATTGAGATATTTACTTAAAATTACAAATATGTCTATATCATTTAAGTTTTCAAAAAAAAGTAGACAGCCATCAAAAGACAAAAATGTTTATTAACAATTCTGACATAATGCTTACGAAATACATAAGGAACATACTTAAGTAAATAATATTTTATTTTAAAAAATCATTTTTTTAAAGGAAGAGCTTATTGACAACAAAACCAATAAGCTTTAGCAGATAGTAGATTACCAAAAGAAAGTAAGGATTAACACGGTTACAAATGAGCAGTTTTGTTGACAGTTATATTATTCAGGCACACATGGGAGAAGAAGTTGGAATAAGTGAAAGGTCAGCTCAGAGAATTTTAAAAAGACATCATTTTGATGCATATCCCATTCAACAGCACAGGCTCTGAGTGTAAATGACTTGTAGTTGAGTTTTGTGAGTGGACTCGATTCCGCCTTCAAGAAAATGCATTATTTTTTTTATGAAGGTCCTATTTTCTGATGCATAGCAGCATAGTTTTTACTATTATGTTAACAAAAATTCAAGAATCATACGATAACGAACATCGTTGGTCAATAAATATTTGGGGAGGAATTATTAGAGAACATATAGAAGGTTACCTTACCGGGCAAATGTATTTCGAATTTACCTGAGTTGCTTTTTAATTTACCACTAAATATACAGCCACAAAATATGTGGTTACAATAAGATGGAGCTCAAGCCCATTTTCGCGACGGGCCAAAGGTTTGTTAGATAACACTACAAAAATCATTGGATTGGAAGAGGGGTATCGGTTAGATGACCTGCAAAGTCATCCGATTTAATCAAACTCGACTTTTTTTCTATGGGGGTATGTAAAACACTGGTTTATACAGAACGTCCAACAACTGATCAGAACATAATCAACGCGTTTGCAATAATTACATCCGCAATGCTCCAGGATGTAGAAATGTCCTTTCAGACAAGAATAAATAAATGCCTTAAATAAAATAAAAGACATTTCAAAGATCTTTTAAGAAAAATAATTTTTCTTAAAATTATTAGTTAAATATTAATTGTTATTTTTTCTTGACTGTCTGCATTTCTTTTAATAAAGCTTCTTTTAATAAAGCAATTATTTTTATCCAAATTCTGCATTAGATAGTGAAATATTATACCGGGTGGTTCATTTATAAATCTTAGAAAAACGGGTTCAAAAGTTATAATTAAAAAAAAAGGACAGCCTGTAATAGATAGGAAAAAACTATTTAAACCTCCTGAATTAAAGTTCACATCATAAAGCTCGAACAAAACAGATTTAAGACATGTTTTTTATTTGTTTTTACCTGCGTGCAAACCGATATTTTATTGTTTTTATTTTATTGTTTAACCACTAAAGCAAATTAATTTAAATTTAAAAATTACTAAAAACAAAAAAATACTAAAATATGCAACAAAAACAGGATGTATAAAAAGAAACTTTAATTTACATAAGTGTAGGTAAACATTACTTTATAAAGGCTAAGTGCCAATGTAACATCGTCTTGCTTCGTTTGCTTAAAAAGTGTTCTTTATTTAATTTAAAGCAAAAACAATAAAAATAATACGCAATCCTTTATTTTATTTCGGATCATTTTGAACAAATTAATATTTTCACTTTAGACTTTTAGACGAAGCTTTAATATAAATCGATTACATGTTAAATCAATATGCAACATAATAAATCAAGAAAACATCATTACACCGTCATATTCATATTTATTAACAAAAAACAGGGTACTTAACTTCATAGAAGTCAGCTTGAAGCTTTAGTATTTTATTTTATAAATAAACAAATGAAAATAACACATATTAGCTGACAAGCTCTGCTTGTCTGCTTATTCCCCGTTCAAGTGACATAAACATTAGCTAGCTTGTTTCTTATTCGAAATGTAATATTGAGACTTAGCTGAAATGTGCATAAATAATTCATATAATAATCTCCATCTTTTTAATATTTGGTTACCGTTAATACTAAATGTAAAAAAATAATCCTATTAGTTTAGCTAATAATATTACATTAAAAGACCTTTTTTCTTAATATGGTCATGGTTGAACATATTTAATAGAATGTCTACCGATTTTACACTTCGTTACTTTTTTATAGCAGACAATTATTATACTAAGCGCGCAAGTTGTGAATAACATAATATGGTTATTTCGTAAAAGCCTTTATACAAATAGAGAAATTGTGCAAGTTTACGCCTTTTTCAGTATTTTGACCAGTTTTTAGACTTGAATGCTTTCACACCAAATTAGATTTACTTATTGAATAGTTTGAGATAATTTCAAAACCAAGTTAACGTATCCTTATATAATTAGTAATTAGACACTAAAATTTATAGTTGTGCCTGTTTTGAACTTGGCTTGTAAAGTATAACTAACTAGCTTTTTATTAACCAGTATTTATTTAATTTTAAATAATTTATTATTGTCAAAAATTATAGAGATGCAAAAATAATCCGTAACATAAAATTCATATTGCATAATCTTTTCTTAAATAGAAAATTTAGGATCAATTATGAATTCATATAATTCCGGTTTTGGATGGAATAAAAAATCGCAGTGCAGTGGAATCTTATTAGACCTTTTAGGCTATTTCTTTTTCAAAGTTAAGCAATTTTTTAATTGATTATGGTTTTCATAATAAATTTGTCATCATTTTAAAAACTCTAAATTATCTTATTCATGCTTAGCAAAAATATGTAAAAAGCCTTTTGGAAGTTAATAAAACTTCTTATCGAAATAGTACCTTTTGAAGTTGCAAAAAATATTGCAAACTAAATGCTAAATACAAGAAAAACGACTAAAAGGAGCATACAATCTTTTTTTTTTAACAATTTGTCCGCAGAATTCTGACGTCCAAACCTTTGGCCAATATGTGTTTCTGTTAATTTTCAGCTTTTTATCAATTTTTGCCGATTTTTCTTTTATATCAGATTATTTCTGTTTTTTTAAACAAAAAGTATTTTATCCAAAAAAAGTTGTTACATAACGTGTTTTTAATATTAAAACATAGTTTAATAATGTACCATGAAAACTTTTAGTATTTTGTTATAACTATGAATGGTTTTATCCTTTATAATTATTGGGGTTACATATTAATGAAAAAAAAACTGAGCAATATTTATTTCATGGTCTGTAATATCTTCATTTATGTCCTCATGGGACATTTCAGGATCGCGGTAAGTAAATGTTACATTAAACCCACATTTTGCTTTACTTGACAGCCTTTTAAATATTTACAAGATACCTGGCTGGCTGGTAGGAATAGGCCATTATTCGTAGACTTCCAACCCCATTTAGGTGAACTTAATTTAACTCCTTTCTATTGCTTTATTTAAAAATAACACAGTTCCCCAAAAAAGGTGTGTGTGCTGGGTGCCTGACTAAGATTCTCTGGCGCAAATTTTTCCTCTGAACACGAATTTAAAGTCAAAATTGGGGGTCGAACGGCAAAAAATTAAGAAAAGGCGTAATTTCAAATAGTGACAATTTTTTAAAAAATTTAAAACGTCAATATCTCAATAACTATAAAATATACATGAAACTTTATGAGACATAAATTATGTATTTTTGCAAGACCTTTATTTTAAGTTAAATAACCTTTTAGTCTAAATGTAAAAAATCTCTATTTCGGACCGTAATTTTTTGTCAAAATTACATTTTTGTTTGTACCTTCTTTATCATTTATTTTATTAAAAATATTTACATAACTTTTTAAAGAGACAATTTAAAAAGCTTTTTTTTTTGTAACATGAAATTAATAGTTTATGCAGTAGTAGTAGTCCAAACATTCCGTGGTAGCAGGTTTCTGCCGGTAAATGTACCGTATCGGTTTTTTGGTTTTTTCTCAATTTTCTGCTGTTTGACCCCCAATTTTGACTTTAGATTCGTGTTCAGCGGAAAAAAATACACCAGAAAATCCTAGTCCGACACCCAGCTCACACCACTATTTTTTGTGGACCTGTGTAATCAATAATAAACTATGTTTTATTATTAAAATACCGTTACCAAATAACTTTTTTTCGGATAAAATACTTTTTGTTTTAGAAAAAAATCTGATATCAAAAAGAAAAATCGGTAAAAATTGAAGAAAAGTTGTAATTTTAAAGGTTTTGAGGTCAGCTTTTTTCGTGAAGCAAGACCTCCGAAAATAGTTGTTGCAATTATTTTTTTTTTACTTTAGAATGTGCGATTTCACACACATTTCGAGATAATTTAAAATTTTTTAAACGATGATAGCATTTTTCCGCTCTTCAAAACACAAGCCCAAATTTAATATCACTTTAAAAAATTTTAATATTTAGGCACCCAAAAACTAGAATTAATCATAAATTTGATGTTACAAATTTGTTTCTTATTACCCCTTTTATTAGGTATTGGTACTGGTCCCAGATTAAAATTTTAAATTAAAAAATATTTCTCTAAAACTTGGTAAGTGGATTCATTTTGGCATAACCTACAACTTTTTTATTATCAAAAATTCTGGAAATTGAGGCGTTTTTGATGTGGGGTGTGTCAAATATATCAAAGGCGTAGGTCAGGGAAAAACACACTTAATTTTCGTAAGACCGTATAACCATAACATTTTACTCTTATTTATCTAGCAATTGTGCAAAAATTAGCCGGTTATTTATAAATTACATAATATCATGAATTTTATACGTTCAGCTACACCCTGTTGTGCTTAATGCCTCAATTTTTTTATAAGTCAATTTTTTATGTTTGCGTTATAAAATCTTATAAATCAATTTAAAAAAATGGTTTATCCTTTTAATTATCAATACATCGTTAAATTGATATATTTGATTTTTACCACATCAAAAACTGCGAAATTTTCAGAATTCGAAGATACAAAATTTTACGCTAAAATAAATCCTGACATGAACTTTCAGAGAAGTACTTTTTATTTTAAAATTTAAAACCGGACCGATACCTATATTTCCTATAGTTAATAGCCTATTTCGTATCATCAAAGATAATACTACTACGGATAAGATAAACCATTCAATGCTATATTTTTGATACTCCTAATGGACTTTGGCTAACGTGAGCCGAAGTCCATCGAGAGATTTTCGCGCTATCCTTGAACGAAAGTTAAACAGTGTTGCCGGCAGGCCTTTACTATTGGCGTGATGAAACGCGACTAGAAAATACACAACCCGCTTAGCCGCGCGCTTTCGCTACTTCGTATTCCGAATAAGGTACAAGCGACAGACATTGGCAATGTCGCACATGGTTTCGTACCTCGTTTCGCTGGGGCAGGGGTTACCGACTTAATTTTATTCGCATTTACGGAAGCATTGATATCTTCGAACTGATCCAGAGCGCCCCATTTAAATGAACCATCTATCCGTAGTAGTATTATCTTTGGTATCATGCCGTAAGTTAAGTAGAACAGAATTAAACGTTGAGTTTGAACCACCTCATTTTATTAGTTGGTTTCCTGTTAGTCGTACCAAAAGTATTAAATTATTACTAAAAAATAGAGAGTGGTATTAAAACACGAAACAATATAACTTATGTGTTACAAAATTGAATGCCTATACCTTCGTAATTAGAGTAAATGGACTTCTTTTAAATACTAAAAAACAACAGTCTAGCTTTAAAATAAACCAATTCTTAGCTACAATATTTTCTTCGATATTATCATAGGAAGTGACAGGCCATGAAATCTAATAAGGTCATACTTTATATCCAGTTTGATATTTTCAAGGTATATTTTAAGTTGCAATAAATTAAAGTACTTAGGCTATTTTAAATTAATATTTTAATTACACTATAAGGTTATTGTAATCGGTTTTTAATATGTGTTTATATTTTTACTATAAAATTATCGGTGGTATTGAGATTAACGTTTAAAATTTAGTTATTTTATCTGTAACTTAATTAAACAAATATCTTTTGTGATCCTTGTAAGTAATTAAGCCAAAATTTGGTTACTAATTGAAATAAAAATAATAATGATATTAAAGTTCAAGGTGTACAAGATGGGCCATGTAGTTATTAACATTTAAAAAAATTATAGGAAAATAAACCATAAGTTATTTTAAAAATTATTTAATACCAACCTAGTCAATGAGCGGGAATTCAGTTTGTAAAGATAATATCACCTAAATGACCACCCTTTTGTCTTTGGAATTCTTCTAACGAGCACGGACATTTTTTATAACTCTTTGGCAAAGTTACAGTGTAATTGCAAACATCTCTTCTTTAAAGTTTATTTTTAATTAAAACCGTGTCTGTGATTCACGATTGCGCACACAATTCTTTAAATATTCTCATAAAAAGAAATTTGCTAGCGTCAAATTAGGGCTTCTGGTGTCAAAAAAGACATAGGTCTTTACCATTTTTTTTAAGCCTTTTATGTTTAAAATAGTATCTTGCAGTTTATGCCTAAAACATTTAGTTTTTGTCAAATATTCATGAACTTACAGAAGGCAACAACAACAACAACAACAACAACAACAGCAGCAGCAGCAAGTTCCATATCAGCAGACTGTAATTTAAAGACATCTCCAGCTGCTAACCTTCACTGTTCAAAAAGTATACCGAGTTCGTTAAAATGGTCAGCTCCACTATTTGTCAGCAAAAAGCTAAAAAGGAACGTATAAGTTGGCAACTTAGCCGTCAGCCCTTCTATACAAATGGTATGTATAGGACCTATTGTGTTTTTAAAGGACGCACTTTATCATCAAACGATCTAATCCGTCTGACAAACCATGGTTTAATGGACGTCGAAAAATGCTACGTTACCACCAACCACCTGAGATCACTATTGAGAGTGATTATGACTTGGATGAGACCATTCCTAACGAATTAATGTTCATATTGTATTTTAAACTTAGTGTATGATAGTACAGATGCCTGCATCGGTTACATCGAAATGTCCCAAATCTTCTAGTAGTAATGACTTACCATTGTGATTAGGATGTGAATATTAAAATTTTATTAAGAAGTATTGTGGTGTTAAACATTTACCATCACATTATTTTAATAACAAGGAAAAAAACGAAAAGGAGCGTCTTAGAAATAACTGTAGATAATACAGGTGACTAAAACATTATTGCTTTTATATTGTGTAAACTGTTTTGAATGTAATAAATAACATATACAATGTTAACTTCGGTTTTTATATTCTAATATTCGTATAAGAAGTTTTGTTACAAAGAACAACCAATTTTTGTAATGTATGGCTGCTAACAGGGGACGACAACCTAAGAGGACACCTACACAAGGTAGGCTCATACAATGGGAATCCAAGTTGAAGATTGTGCCAATGTAAAGCGTTAAATCACAAAAGACAGACATTATTTGGGCAACCGAAAATGAGCCCACAGGAATATCAACCAACCAATCCCGGAGTTATAGAGAAGGAGCAAGACTACTCGGAGAATTGGCATTAAACTAATGGGAGGTTAGGCACAAAAAGCCCAAGAGACTGCGCTGTCTCCGGTAGTAAATCTACACGGCTCCCAGGGAAAAAGAGGAAGAAGATGTGTTTAAGAGAATGTGAGATGGAAGTATACTCGGAAGTATACGTATCATAATCAAACATAGGCATTCTCTTAGACAGTCAGGCTGCCCTAAAAGTCTTAAACTTCCATCGTTTTGCATCAAAAATTACGATGGTGTGCCTAAACGATTTAAAAAAACGTGCGCCAGGAACAACATGATATAACTCCTCTTGGTTCCTGGACACACGGAAATAGAAGGCAAGAAGATGAACTAGCTAAAGCTGGCTTATCTAGAAATTTCAGAGCCAGTCTGAGACTATTAACACAGGCGATGAAAACAACAATAGATGACAGATGGTCCCTAAAACAACATCTGGATCGTTGGCATGCATCACCGGGTTAAAAACAACGCTAGACGACCCTTCCAAGAAACTAACAGCTGAGGTCCTTCTTCTGAAACGCACTTAGTTAAGACAAGTAGTAGGCCTTTTCACAGGTCACTGTCATTTAAGGAAACACTTGCAGAAAAAAGGCGTACATAATGGTTCCACAACATGCAGGATTTACGGGGAGGAGGAGAAAACAGCCTCACACATAATATACGACTGCAATGCACTGACGTAGAGAAGACATATACTTTTCGGATATCTACAGAGCGGAATTTTTCCTCCGCATGAATATCTTGGTAAATATCTGAGACCTGATAAAGAAAAGCGGACTTCTATAACAAAAAGGGGAGCATAATAAGCCAATAGTCTGCAGTGCAAATATGGGCACACAATGAATCCCGCTTAAACCAAAAATAAAACAAAAAAGCTGCGGCTGCTCTAAAAAAACACACACTAAAGAAAAGAAACGTCCAGGTGGTCATCAATGAAAGTGAAAAATGAATGTTCCTCTATTATTTACACATTTTTTAATATTATATATCTATTTATCAACTGGCATAAGTGTATGTCACTTAATTAAAATTAGTCTTCAAGTATTAATATATGGATTTCTTTATTACTAATATTACGCAAACTGCACAAAAGCACATTATTCATTTAATAAAGTAAGGAATACTTTTTAACTTATGCAATGTTTAACATTATTATCAAACGGCTAAATAGATTTTCCTTTCACGAACTGAATAAGGAATTGTAAGAATTGCAATAAAAATTGTAATGTGGTTGTGATCTGGGTCTGCTTTTCGATGTAGATGTCGATTTCATAAAATAAGTGGTTAAACTTATTGGGTGCGACAGAATAATACACAATTTGTTTTAAAGTTAATTAATTAAGCTGTTTTACCAGTTTGAAAGTTTTCTTGCAAGATATTTTTCTTTCTGCAATTTTTGTTACTTGCAATTTTATTCAAAATTTTAAGCTGTTTTTGCAATTTAAAAGTTATTTTTGTATGACGTTTTTGTGGCTGCAATTTTTCTTGCATGCAATTAAGTTCAAAATTTTTTAACTGTTTTTACAGGTTGAAAGAATTCTTGCCTGACATTTTTTTTGCTCCAATTTTTCTTATTATTTAAAGTTTTTACAGTTTGAATTTCATTGTTGCAATTTGTTTTAACGTTTACCGGCTTACCGAAATTTGTTTATTTTTAAACAACTTATTTAACTATTTCTAAAACTCTGAAGTAAAAAATAAATGCACAAATTAAATATATTTTTTATTTTATTCTTTTAGGTTTAATTGTAAACTGTCAAAATATTTAATGTTGTTACCTTAAAAAACACTAAAATACTTATCAAATAGCGAGATAAGAGCTATTGGAAAAATAGCGCCTGTCGTATTCCATTTGCATAAAAAAAATGAAGCCGTTTTAAAAATCCAAAGAGTGCGCACGTGCAGGTAGAAAAATTGCAACACAAAAAATTAGGTAAGAAAAGTTTAAACTGTTAAAATAGCTTAATATTGTTTTTATTAAAGTTCTGTCAAATTTAACATCCAAGACGTTATATTTGTTGTCACCAAAAATCTCTAATTTACTTTCTTTATGCATGCCTTGTTCGGCTAAATAAATAAAATTACTTGATCATTTTATGGTAAATTAATAAAAAAAGACTGGTGGTTTTGGTAAACCAGGAAATTTTTCGTCTTTTTTGATTTGTATACTCTTTTATATCCCAAATTAGTGCCTCCCTAAAATACTGTTTTTTTTTTGAAATATAAATGACAATAATTAAAAATCACCCCAAACCATTATTAGAAAAGCTATGTTTTCTTCTCCACTCACCACTGGTAAAGTATACGTCCCTCTTCTATTATTATTTTTACTGCTTCCTTTCTAAATAATTGCATAGTAGCATTTTTTTATCAGCATCTATTAAAGCTACAGTCAAAGCTTCTTATTCGCGCTTCCTTCGTTTGCGTTTTGACAATTCGCGGATTAAAAAAATGCGACTCAATTTCTATGTTCGCGGCTAAAGATTTCTTTACTCGCGGATCTAATCGGTACATCAGTACCTTACATACACATTGATAAAAAGGATTCCAATATGTAGGTATCCAACCGAATATCCTTTGTAAACGATTCGTCTAATGGACTCATAGCCGAAATTGCGAATGGAATAGGAGGAGATGGGTTCGAACAGATATAATTAAGTGACATTCAGAAGTTGCTTGAATCGCAAAATAAACATTTGACTGAAACCTACTTGGAGGAAATGTTAAATTCACAGCCCATTTAAGAAGAGGCTTCAACAAGCACGGGAAACGTAACATTTAATTGTAAAATCTTGAAAGTTTAAGAATGGCAAATAAGCTTTGTGATTTCTTTATGGAAATTGATCCGTCTATGGAACAAATTCTTATTTTTAAGCGACAAATTGCTTATGCCACTGCTGATATCACTCTGAATTGAAGGAGCTTTCAAAAACTTAAAGAAAATTCAATATCTGTAATACCATTAACCGAAGATAATAATTAATCAATATGGTCAAAAACTTCAATTAAATTCATTTTTATATAATTTTTTTTTACCCAGGAATGTATCCCCTATAATCCCATATAAATTACCATTCCATATCCACGGTTTCTGAATTCGCGGCTTATTTACGGAGGAGTTGGCCAGTATAATTCCCCCTCTGGCAGCTCCAACAAAGCAACACGTAGTGCAACTTTTATGCATCCTTTTACAGTTTAACTAGAGAGGCCTTAAACTTCCCGCTTTCTTCATTCCTTCATCCCCAGAGTGTCCAGACTCTGGAACCTGCTATTCGCAGAAGTTTTTCCTTCTCCTCCCAGTCTCCAAATATTAAAGTCCGTGTGAACAAACTTCCTCTCACCACTCTTAAGACACCCACTGTACGTCAGTACTTAGGCATCAGCCTTCGTGGACTGTCCAAAGATAAAAAAACATATACCCCCCGAAAAAAGAGCTTTTACATGAATTAAGATTAATAAGCTTTCTTTTACCGTCCATGTTATGTCTCATTTTTAGGTGCCTTATCTTCAGTCATATGCTTTTAACCCTGTGTTAAAACATTATCTCTTACTTAGGTTTTACAATTTTGTGGTTTGTCCTCAGAAAAAAACTGTAAATATCGTGTAATTGAAGTTTTGAACAAAAATTTATAATTTAGAAAATCTCTAAAAGCACGGTTAAAAATTATTTTAAAAAAACTTTGTAATTGTATCTGTGTTAATATTAAAAAAAACATCGATTTGTTAAATACTGAAGTACCACAATAATTTATATTTTCTTATATATAATTGCATTTTGTAAAAAATGTTAATTAGTTTTTTTTTCTTTGCAATATTATAAATTAAACCATAAAGATAAAAGGAAATAATATAAGCATGTTTAAACAACCACCTAAATATAAGCCCTATGAAAAATTCTATTTGTTATATTAAAAATAAACAAAAAAACAAACCCGAAAACTGGAGATACACCTTTAATCCAAATAAAAATCAAGTCCACAGTTAAAACCCGACCGAATCGTGATAGAACCCGAACACAAAGCTTCGCAAAAGCACAAAGCACTGAAAAAGCACAAGCTGGTAAGTTTTTATGAAAGATTGGATCGCCACTTGTCTGAATCTACTCGCGTACTGAACGAGTCACAGGTAACCAGGGTTCACCTGTTGAATACAAGGTGGGGCGTGCAGAAGAGAATAAGTGTTTTACATGCCAGCATATCCCATGTAGCATTTCGAGGGTGTGCTGCTTTTTGGTGTGTTGGTATCTTGTTGGTATGTGTCTTTCTAGCATGTTTTGCATATAAGGTTGTTAACGAATGTTTTATGAAATATAAGATACTTATAAGAATAAACATTTTTTGTCGAAATTTAAAGTGAACTACGATTTTTATTGTTTTATGATCTTTTATATTATTTTGTCCCCTTGTATGTTGCTTTGGAATTTGGGTATACCTATAGTCTGGCAAATTTATCTGTAACAGCGAAAAGAATTCGAACTATTTCGAACGAAAGTATGTGTGTGTGCCAAGTTTAACTACAAGAAAGCAAAAATACTGGTCAAGTAGTAATTTAAATTTTAAAATCAATTTTTTAAAATAACAAAATATAATATTGGAAAAAGCTGAAACTATAATGTGGTTGTTATATAGTTTGATTTTTATTTAATAACTATTTTGTTTTACTAGTAAATATTATAATAGGTAATTATTTTCCAAAGATTTTATTGACTTTGGCTAAACTGGCAACATCAAACAAAAGGCATGTCCACTTGCGTCCTAAACGAACCTGATTGGTGGAGTTTGTCACATGTTTTGTTACTTGTGGGGCAAATTGGGGCGTAATTGAAAGTGTTTGCCAAATTTTTGCTTTCTTTCCTGGAATATCGAATATTGAAATATTCAGTGTCTGAGGACGGAGGTTTTATCTTTACTTTTAAGTGTTTTGTTAAATTTGTAAGTTTGGTGTTGTGTGATCTTAAATAGGTTTTTTTACCCTACCTAAAATATACTAAAAGATATTAAGGGTGTCTGCTAATTAATGGTACATGAAAAAATGACTCCTTCCTTGAAATTTAATCATATTTGCCTTTACGAAAAGTTGAGATTAACTGAGATACAGGGTGTTAAAATTAAAACTTCGTTTTTGTTTTTTTTTAATAATTTTGTGCAAAATAACGTTTTTTTTACAAAATTTTGCAATTACAGGTTTTTTTTAAAACAAAGAATTATTTTTTTTGTGTAATTATTTAGTGCACCCTTTCCATGTTATTAATAACGATTTGCAAATATGTATATAGGTATATATATATATATATATATATATATATATATATATATATATATATATATATATATATATATATATATATATATATATATATATATATATATATATATATATATATATATTTTAAGATAAGCTATAAGAAAAGCAAATGAACATAATAGTGATGCAATTGGTATGAAACCGCTTTTTGTTGATTATGGTAAGATGGCTTTGTCAGATAATGTTTAATTTTTAAGTTTATCGTAAATTAACTAATAAAACCGAGACACATTTTTTTTCAAACGCAGAAATGCGATATACTTAGATATGTTGTGTGTATACGCGCAGAAAATTTTTTATGGACGAGGAGCCCAGAGACGATATTCGGAACTCTATCCGAATCGAGAACAACCTGGTTTAAAGATCTTCAAAAATTTTAAGGGCTGGTTCAGAAAACAGGTACTTTTTGTCCTAAACGGAATTCCACAGAGCGCCTGAAGACTATAGTTCCCGAACAAGAAGAGGAAATTCTGGTCCGCGTAGCTGAAAATCCGGAAATAAGCACACGTTGCTGCGGCAACTAGAGTAGACAAGTTATCTGTTTGTAACAATTTTCATGAAGAGGGTCTTTATCCGGTTTCATACCTTTTTATATGTAAAAAAAATATAAAAAAAGTATTTTTTTCATTAAGCTGTTGGAAAGTTACCGCTTGTCACTAAATAAAGACTGAGCAATCCGCTTTTATTTCAGATCTTGACACTGTTATACACAGAATAAAGCATATAGCTTTCCACGAATTAAATAAAAGCTTTTTTAAATATACTTTTGTCCATTTTTTCTTTTGTTAATAGGGTTTGCGATAAAGAAGCTGCAAGCAATTTTCTTAAATTGCCACGTGAACGTAAGCGTATGCCTTAGTAAGTATTTTTTTATAAAGTTCATTAATATTTATTAAACATAACTAAATAAATGAAATTTTCTTAATATTTTCATGCATAGCAATAATAATACTACGGGGAACGTAAAATGACGTTTTCAAAACAGTTTTTATTTTCTCATTGCAAAATATTAACAAAAATTAAAAATACCGTCTATCTTAGAGGTAGAGTATTAAAAAAATCTATTATTTTATAAAGTTTTTCTGCTTTTTTGACTTTCACAGAAATATTTTGTGAAATTGTTACTGATGGCCCTTAAATGTCTTAATTTTTGGTGACGACCACACATTTAAAATATATTTAAAATAAAACATAGATGTATATTGTATACATTATTTTATTTAAACGAATTATAAAATATTCCTAAACTTTTAGAAAATTAGCACGTTGCTGTGCTTTTTATGAATGGAGTAAGCCATGTTTGATTTACAACTACCTTCCCCTTACCGACGCCGCGCTTTTACTGATATACTTGCGAAACTAATATTTGCGCAACAAGTGGAGAAGATGACATTTCACAAAAAAGTGCAATTCAATTAATATATCCACGAATCAAATTCTTTCTTATAATCTAAGTTACTTTATCCGTAATTATTGCTTCTCCAGAGATAATTCTTTCGTTACTGAAGAAGAACTACACTGTTCCAGAAAGGGCACAGAATTAGCATTATTTCACATTCATAAAGACATGAAAATAGACTATAATGAAGTAATTGACACATATGCAAAGAAAAAACAACGGTAATTAGAGTTTGTTATATAACCTTTAGTTGTAAAATATGACAGTAACATTTATTCTTTTACTATATAATAAAATTCAATAAAATTTAATTTGTTAGGTATTTCAAACACCTTTTACAGAATTTATTTCAGTACATTTTACTTTTTAACAAATTCATAATTAAAATTATTTTGAAAAATACAACGGGTACTCATATATAAAATATAAAATTCGGGACAACCGAAATTTAAATTAAATTTTATATACTAGTCCAGTAAATGAAGAGACAAAGCTGTAAAGAAATCTGTACAGTTTTCCCTTGTAGCGCAATTGTTAGTTCTTTGGAGATGCTTTCGAGCGAAAAAAAGTTTATCAACATTAACAGGTGAGAAAGGGCTGAAAATGGCCCTTCAAGAACCGAAAAATGGGTTTCCCGCTAATATCTGCCAAAATATGCGAATTGGAGAATTTTTGTTTTAACAAAAAATGAGGAGATTACAAATCTGCAAAAATGGTTCTTATGATTTTTTTAGAAAAATCGATAGTTTTCGAGATAACGGGACCCAAAAGTCCCCTCATTTCAGCTGCCGCTCTACCGCTAGAATGCCGCTATCGTCATGGATTGATTCACTTATAAGCGGGCGGACGAATTGTTCTATTATTCGGGCAATAATGTACATTTTTTAATCATTTAAAGTTTATTGGAATGGGAAAACCCGTACCCACCATTGCATATAAGTTTGGGTCCATTCTGATATTTCTAGAATATTATTAAAGTGTTCAATGATATCAGAAAATTTTCTTTACCATCTTTCTTGCGTTTTGATAAAAAAAATTGTTTCGCCCAGCTGCAATTTTAGCCATTTCCGGAGTTCTAGAAAATCTGTAGAATAAATGCGAATCAAAAACTCATCATGTATTAAAATTCTTTTGAATGCACATCATTTGAAAGCTTAGAGTGTCTAGTTTCTAAATGTACTTTTTTCTTTTTAATAAAGTCCAATAGACGGACAACAATGCATTTTCAAACCTGTGGACCATAAATTCGGTAAGAAACAACCACATCTATCCAGTGTGGAATGTTATGGATTTTTCGACGGCCGTTTTTGCAAAAAATATTGGTGTTGCAAAAAAAATGGTAACAACCATTTTTGTAGATTTTGAGGCGATCTTCATTTTTTTGTTTAAACTAAAATTCTCTAATTCGCATATTTTGGCAGATTCGCGAAAAACTCATTTTTGGGACTTTGGGGGGCCATTTTCAGCGGGTTTCCACATCGGAATCGTGGTATCCGCGAAGACCTAAGAATTGCGCCACAAAATGAAAACTGTACAAATTTATTTACAGCTTTGGGTACTTTTAGGTTTTCAGTTACTGGACTATACGATAACTTTTTCTCTCATAGTCCGATTTCATTTTTTTTCAAAATGAAGATAATTGTTTCGCTTTTAATTAATTTTATCCAATTTTTAAAAATAAAGTTTGTATGTTAAAATATACAAAAAAATAAAAAAGTACATTTTTACAGTTTGTAACAATCTGTAGAGAGATTTTTCAATGTAAACTACACTAGACATGCTTTTCTGCAGAGTTTCGTTTATGTTTGACATTTTGGTGTTTTATTCTTCTGGGTATCTTTATTGGTTTAAGATATATACATTTTTGAAATAAACATTACACATTTTGCAACAATTATTAAAAATATTGTTCAGTTTTTTGGAATGTTTAGGTTTTCTTGGAAACGTATTCTGCATCTCTTATCAGACATTTTAAGCATATAAAACGTTTCGTGAGTAAATTTCGAATTTATTTTTTATTTTCCGATGCCTGTGTCATCCGAAGATTTAGCTAGAGCCATTACTCTTCATGATGTCGGTTATTCCCATAGAGAAGTGGAGGATATTCTGGGTTTAACAAAATCTAGCATGGAAGGAGCCGTTGCAAGGTTTCGTAAGACTGGAAGTTATGACAGAAGACCTAGATCTGGAAAAAAACGTGCTACTTCCTATTATCGCTTCATTAGACTCTCAGTTTTAAGAAATCGGCATACCAGTGCAGTAGTAACAAGAAATAAACTCTAAAAAGTTTATTAAGTTGCTGTCAATAAAATCACAGTAAAAAGAAGTCTTAATTAAGCTAATTTACGGGCCAGAATACCGGCAACTGGACCGGAGCTTCTCGTTTTTAATTAAAAATAGATTTGGTCAAAAAATGTAATTTTTAATTTAAAAATTCCTGTTTTTTAAACCGATAACGATACCGAGACGACTAAAACACCAAAATGTTAAAAATAAACCAAACTCTGCAAAAAAGCATATCTAGTGTAGTTTACATTGCTAAATTACTCTATAGAGTGTTTTATTTCCTTGTATATTTTAACATGGAAACTGTATTATCTAAATTTTGGAAAAAAAAGAATAAAATCGGACGTTTAAAGAAAAATATATCATACATTAAATTTGATCTTAATTTTGGTTGTCCCGAATTTTATGTCTGTAAGTTTATTATTGCAGGGTTCAAGGTTTTCTAATTTAACAGTTAATTTCGAAACTTTTTAATAAACCGGTCTTTAGCTTTTTGGACAAAAAAAAATAAATCTGGTAATAGTAAGGCAATCATTACATAGAAAATATAGATCTGTTGTACGTTAACGTATTATCATTACACTTCCTGAGCCATGGAACCACCCTCAGAATGACGTAATTAGTTTTTTTGTATTTTTACATTGCCAAAGAAATATTTTTAGGGATCTTTATTTAAACGTATTATAAGCATAAAATTATATTTTCTGATGCATGAAAATTCCGTATAAGTAAAGGACAAAGTTAATACTAATTTTAATACTTATGATATATTTTTTGCAAGATCATATTTTCATGTAAAACATTTGCAATAAGTTGATATTTGCTATTGGTTATAGATTAGCTGAAACCGATTAACAATTTCAATATATCACAAAAAGTATGATATATCACGAGACGCGGAGATATTCAATTTGATTTTTAGCTTAGCTGAAGTTTAAGCTTAATATCTCATGTATATGTAAAAAAATCAAATGTTGATGTTCCATATTTTGGATTTTACCCAATTTGCAAACTTCTAATTTTTTTTCAAATAAATTTGCATTGCAAAAGTATTGTGAAAAAACCATCGAGCCGAAGTTAACGAAATCTTGCAGATGTTTTATCATAGCATAATATTTTTTGGGTAATATGGAGGTCTTTAGAACAATCTAAAATGTTTAAAAAAATCACGCACAAAAATTACGTCTTTATTTGTTTATTGCTATTTTCCAACAAAAAAGTGCCCTTTGCGATTTTTTTACATTTTGTATATTTATCAAATATTCCGGACCTTCTGAGATAAAGCCTATCTCGATTTCCGTAATATACATTATTCTAAAAGGTTTTTTAGCCAAAATGTGCTAATTCATCCAACATAAACAAATTAGGCTTACGGCCGAATGATGATCGCGTTGTTAAATTTAGCAATGAACTTAGCAATTGTTAAAAGTTAACAACGGTTTAGAATGTTTAACACTATGTCAGATTTTGACAGGTTGCCTACTAAAATCATTGAATAACACTGACAGTGACGTTTTGTTAAACATTCTAAACCGTTGTCAACTTTTAACAATTGCTAAGTCCATTGCTAAATTTAACAACGTGATCATCACTCGGCCGATAGTCTATTGAAAAATAAACCTATTTTTCCTTTCTTTGTACAACTACAAGTGTCAATTTAACATTTTAACAATAATAAAAAATATGTGTTATTTAATTCAAACACACGGATTAAAAAATCTTGTAATTAGTCATAGCTACTACTTTAATATTTACAGAGTAATGTTTGTCATTAACCTTGACAAAGGAACTGGACTTTCCAAAAACCATTAACATCTTTTATGGTTTTTTCTTCGGACTACATGGTATTTAAAGTTAAAAATAATAAGCAATTAAATATTCTTTACTTTTATATATATATATATATATATATATATATATATATATATATATATATATATATATATATATATATATATATATTTATACTTGGTCATTAGTGA